>JAVSCE010010091.1:0-43857 GCA_032199065.1 Smutsia gigantea
ACATGAGGTGGCAGAGGCTCAGATGGAGGGATAGTCAAGCCAGAGGGGGCCTATCAGGGAAATGGCAGAGCCAAACTGGTATCTTCTCTATCCCCAGCTGCATATGGCCCCAAGTGTCTTCCTGGTTCTTTCTCTGGGTTCACCACCAGACTTCTCTCTTCTTGGAAGCCGCCTCTAACCGCTCTAGCCCACGTGGTCTTTCCCCAGGAATCCGCCAAGTCAGAACACTTACAGCCCGTACCGGGAGAAGCCTTGCGACATCTCTGCAGATGTCTCGTGCAGTGATCCGCCTCCTAGCTGCATAAACAGAGGTCAGTCACTCACCGTCACTGAGCTTCAGTATAACTATAAAACGGGAATTGTAATATGTAAGTTATAGAGTCATTCTGAGGACTAAGTGAAATGACCTGTGCTTGGGGTAGAAAGTAGGGCCCTCCACGCGAGTTAGCTTCCTTCCAACCTTCCCTCCCAGCCGCTCTGCACATCTTAGCCCCTCCCCCACAAGCCCTGTCTTCAGTAGCTGCTCAGATGCTTAGGAGTGTGACCATCTAAGCCAGAGCTACCCATCCCAGAGTGGGGGATTCTGAGCACCCCTGTTCTGGGGAGCACTCCACTTTGCTGCAGAGGTGAGGCACCAGCCAGGAAAATACTGGGTGTCACCCTATCCTGGACCATCCTGATCTCTGGGGGAGCCCAGAGGCCTCATGGTGACCCTGCCCCTCTGTGTCCAGATGAGCTTCTCCAAGGGACTTAACGGTTGTCAAGCTTTCTGTCTGGCCCTCAGACACAGACAAAGTCCTAATACCCCAGGCCAATGGCCAATGCAGGAGACACTAGTGCACAGAATACAAGTACCAATATGATTTTATTCAAACACAGGCAGGAACAATGACCTTCAGAGCTGGGTAAAAACAGTAAGTGACAGGTATGGTTAGAATTTCATACTTTTGTTTGAAAGATAAGAGTTTGAAGGAGGTGATTTCCCTCTCCTCTCCTATTGATTAATTCAATACAGCACAAAAATAATTTGTATCTATAAAATACCCTTATTCCAAGCAAATGAACAGGAGGGGGCCCTAGGTTTTCCCTTGCTAGGAATGATGCACACAAACCTTGCCTCTTACCCACCACCCCAACCCCCACCCAAACCTCAAGGCAAAACAACCCAGCACTCGGGCAGAGGGTGGACTCCTAGCAGCAGTGGCTGTGTGTCAAGGACACCGGAGGAGTTTTTCAGCAACAGATGCCTGCTTGTGTCCCTTGGTGAAAAGATGGGTGGGCCACCAGGGCCCTGGAATCTGTTTTGTCACTAGCCTTTGCCTCATCATGAAAGGAGGATCTGAAGTCCTGGCAAGCAGACACTGGGCTGCTCTGGGGCGCTCCTCCAGTCTAGGCTCACTGGGTCTCGCAGTGCCCATAGATGAGGCTGGTGGTGGCCTCTTGGTCCTGAAAGCAGCAGACCTGGTGCCTCCTGTAGGCCAGACAAGGGTGAGGGGTGGTGGGCAGGTGGGTCCTCCCTTGGGCTCTCAGGCTGCATTAGTCTTTCTGGGAGTATTGAGAAGAAAATATCCGTGCGATCCTGCGAGTTTCTTCCTCAGGCAGGTTGGGAGGCAGCGAGTGAGGTCTGGGGCGACAAGGCCTTTGGGACGAGGCTCCACGGGTGGCCTCACTCTTGTCCTGGAGAGGGAGAAGTCAGCGCAGTTAGTACTGAATATATGGCCCTGCCGAGAGAAGACTTTGATTGCTCTCATCTTTTGGCCCTTGGACTGATAGTGATATAGAGCTGACTGGTAGGCAAAGCACTTTATAACCTGATCGGGTATAACCCTCACCTTGACCCCACAGGTGGGTCCATCATTCCCGTATCATGGATGAGGACACTCCTGTTCAGGTTAAATAAACTCAAGGTCCCACAGCTCAGAGTGGCAGAGCTAAGATGTGAACCCAGCTCAGACTCTTTCCGTGCCTCTGGACAAGGAGGGGCATCTCCTCCAGCACAGGTATGAAGCCTCACTGCCTCACTTGCTGCATGAATCTAGACAAACCATTTGACCCTGGGAATACATCCAACTGGCAAAGAGAAGAGGTCGGTGAGCAATGCATGCTCTACTGCCCTGTCCCAAACTGACGCTGCCAAGCAATGTAAAGCCCACGCCCATGGCCCCGCTACCAAACATCTCCCTGCTCTGGGCTGACAAGGCACCACCGATTCCCCCGCTTTTTTGGCTGCATACTCTATGCCAGGTCCCAACCCTGAAGGAGCTCAAAGCTGAGAGCAAGGCCCTGGGGAAGAGGCTGTGCTACAGACATGGGAGCTGCTGCCACAGGCAAACTTGGCTGACTTCCCAGCACTCAGCCTGCCCTGTGGATGGGTGTCCCTTCGCTGTCCCCCAATCCCGTGAGCTGAGGTCGTCCCAAGCTGATTAGACACTGACAGCATGCAGTGTCACTCTCCTCAGGCATCGACAATCAGCTTGACGGAGGCCCTAGAGACTGAAATTGCCTCCCTGCTCCTTGCAGTTCTGCTAGTGGGAAATGAGGCCCAGCTAGATTTGCTTCTGGGATCTGTAACATTCAGGAATCCTATCTTTCCTTCATTTGTTTAACCTTTTTAATGCCTGCTCTGAGAGGCAGACAGATATGAACAGAACCCAGTTCTTGACCTCCATAGTTAAGCTGGGAACACAGAAAGATCACTCAGATTTAGAATCGCAGCTAGAATGTGACAAGGGAAGAGGAAGTCAGGCAACCTTGGGGGTCCCTGCCCATCTGGAATTCTAAATGCCAAGGGAGTGCATTCAACCTGAGCAGCAGGTCAGCACTGAGAGCCCCCAAACAGGGTTCATGAGGACTGAGAGCAGCAGTGCTGGGGGCTGGGCAGACCCAGCAGAGGGGAGCACGCTCAGTTCCCTGTCTTCTAAGCAGGCCTCAGCTAAAAGGGGAATAAGGAAGCCCATCCTTTGCTGGTATCTGTTCTTCCTTCCAAAATACAGGAGGTACTTGCACCCCATAATGCCTCAGGCCAGGGGAGGCCAGTCACCCAGCCACTGCCTGTGCTCTCCCACTCCTGACTGGGTGCTCCTGCAGGGCATGGACTGAGTCTGATGGTTGGGACTCCAACTGTGGCATGTCCAAGATAGGAGCTCGGCAGCTGCTAGACCAGTGAACAGGTAGGACCAAGCCACAGTGTCATAAGGTTTAAACTGGGTGGGGAAGAGACTGCCTCTTGCAGCAAACATATTCATTCATTCATTCTAGAACCAGTGGTTGTTGGCCTATCATGTACCAGGCCTTTAGTCAAGTCAAATCCTTTCAGTGACTGAAGCACGTTAGGCCTCCACATACTGTTCTCTACTTCAAAGATACAAGATTGTTGTTTCTTGAGCCATTTAGGATTTAGAGGTGACACCAAGTCCCATTCTAGTCCCCTGGCTATACTGCAAATGGATCTTCTGGGTCATCATCTGTATCTTACTTTCCATTTCCTTCTCTGCTACAGTATAAGGGGACTAGGGAAATGTTTGTTCTATAAGCCAGATAGGAAAACGGGCCTAAGAGCACGATCCTTAATCTCAAATCCTAAAACCAGGCCTCTGTGTCCTCATCTGCCAGTAGAGAAGCATTCTGTCTTGGAGAGGCTCTGATGGGCCTTGTTCTCCATAACTGGAAGGACCAAGTACCTCAGTTGATGAAATGATCATCAAAAGACCTTTGTTAGTGATTCACCAAACCTTTCAGGAGCCTAAGATTTATTCAACCTGATCAATTTTTAAGGACAAGTAAGTGGCTATTGTTCCTGTCTTCACAGGGCTGCTCTAGCTAGAGGGGAGACAGACGCTAACCTACCCAACAACCAGAGAGGTGAAGCTTAGAGCTTGGGAGTATGGCAAGCCAGGAAGGAGAGGGAAGGGGCTTCACACGCAGGTGGGATCCCAGACAGGCAGGGTTTCGGCAGAGCTAGGGGTTGGGTGAGGTCATTCCACTGGAGGGAAGAGCAGGAGTGCAGGCCAGTGCCTGCTGGCTTGGGCCAACAGCTATGCTGGAGCTGAATCAAGGGTGGCTGCTGCAGCCACCCTCCCAGCACTCCTACCTGATCCAGCAACCCAGGGGGCCTTATCTGCATGGCCAGGCCTGGGGACAGACCTGGGGTGTGGAAGCCCAGAGAACGCAGACTCAGCAGCATTTGGCTTTTGTTGACTTCAGCAGGGTCTAAAAAACTAGTGGTAAAGGTTCTTTCTTCATCAGGGTTGCTACCTCAAAACACAACCTTGGACTGGGCAGAGGTGAACCTGCCCAGAACACTGACACCCCCTGCATGTACTACCTGCTCCTCTGAAACACTCCCATGCTGTTGCCGGAGCCCCCAGGGCACAAGCAAATTCTCACCATAGCCTGTGATTTGCAGGAGGCTCAGCCTTCCTGGGGGGCAGGGGGAGCCCACATGGAAGCAGGATCATCACATTGAGGGACTGCAGGGGTCTTAGAGTCTAGACAGTGGGCATCTTATTTGGAGTGAAGTCCCTGGAAGGGGACTTTGAAGAAGAGGGGCTTAAAACAACATAAAGGTGGACGTGAACAAAGATGAGAAAATCTCCAGGTGGAGGCACAGCTTGAGTAAAGGTATAAAGAAGGAATTTCTTTGCTGGGAAAGCAGTGATGGGATGGGCCTGGTTGACTGCCGGTATGGAGAGCAGGAAACATACCCAGAGAGGGGCTGATGCTTGCTGAGGGAAGTTACTGGATGTCTGGGGCAGGAACTGACCATAGTCCTCTTGGACTTACTTTCTTGGATCCCAGTAAACAGGGATCTCGGGGTCGGGGGTTGACTAGTATCCTGGGCTGAAGGACAGAACTGGCTTTACTGTGACCTGGGTGTCAAGTATGGCAGCAGGTCAGGGGCTCTCTGACGGTACCCATTAAATCCACCCAGCTTTCCCATTAAGTTCTCCCACCTCAAATATGGGGACCTGAAGACTTCCGGGAAGACGGCGGTGTGAGCAGGGCAGCAGAAATCTCCTCCCAACACTATATTTATCTACGAAAACACAGAAAATACATCTATTCCTAAAAGAGAGATGAGAATACACAGGAAAGCGCACAGCGTGCAGCTACACCCGAGAGGACTCGGCACCCCAAGAGGCGGTCTTAAAGAGCCCAGCGGACATACGTGGCAACTATCAGTGACCAAATTATACAGCCATGAAAAGACAGAGGAATATGGTTCAGACCAAAATCAACCAGACAACCCCAGAGAGGGAGTCAGAAGGGATGGAAATGCACAGCCTTCCTGAAAAAGAATTCAGAATAAAAGTCATAACCATGCTGATGGACCTACAGAGAAATGTGCAAGAGCTGAGGGAGGAAGTGAGGGAACTGAGGAAAGACAATGCAGAAATCAGACAAGCGATCGACGGGCTTAACAGCAGAATGGATGAGATGCAAGAGACTGTTAATGGAATAGAAAACAGAGAACAGGAGTACAGAGCAGCTGAGGCAGAGAGAGATAAAAGGATTTCTAGGAATGAAAGAATATTAAGAGAACTGTGTGACCAATCCAAACGGAACAATATTCGCATTATAGGAGTACCAGAGGAAGAAGAGAGAGAAAAAGGGATAGAAAGTGTCTTTGAAGAAATAATTGCTGAAAACTTTCCCTCGCTGGGGAAGGAAATAGTCTCGCAGTCCACCGAAGCCCACAGATCTCCAACACAAGGGACCCAAGGAAGACAACACCAAGACACATAATAATTAAGATGGCAAAGATCAAAGATAAAGACAGAGTATTAAAGGCAGCTAGAGAGAGAAAAAAGATCACCTACAAAGGAAAACCCATCAGACTATCATCAGACTTCTCAACAGAAACCTTACAGGCCAGAAGAGAATGGCATGATATATTTAACGTTATGAAACAGAAGGGCCTCGAACCAAGAATATTGTATCCAGCACGATTATCATTTAAATATGATGGAGGGATTAAACAATTTCCAGATAAACGAAAGTTAAGAGAGTTTGCCTCTCATAAACCACCACTACAGGATATCTTAAATGGACTGCTCTAGATGGAAGCACACCTAAGGCTAAAAAGATGTCACCAGAGGAAAAAAAAATCATAGCAAAGAAAGCAGACCATCCAAATACCAACTAAAGGCAAAGAATAAAACACCTATTATAGAAAGAATGGAGGAGGAGGAATAAGAAGGGAGAGAAATAAAGAAACATCAGACTGTGCTTACAATAACTTAACAAGAAAGTTAAGTTAGATTGTTAGATAGTAAAGAAGCAACCCTTGAACCCTTGGTAACCACGAATCTAAAGCCAGCAATGGCAATAAGTACATATCTATCAATAATCACCCTAAATGTAAATGGACTGAATGCACCAATCAAAAGACACAGAGTAACAGAATGGATAAAAAAGCAAGACCCATCTATATGCTGCCTACAAGAAACTCACCTCAAATCCAAAGATATACACAGACTAAAAGTGAAGGGATGGAAAAAGATATTTCATGCAAACAACAAAGAGAAAAAAGCAGGTGTTGCAGTACTTGTATCAGACAAAATAGACTTCAAAACGAAGAAAGTAGCAAAAGATAAAGAAGGACATTACATAATGATAAAGGGGTCAGTCCAACAAGAAGATATAACCATTATAAATATATATGCACCCAACACAGGAGCACCACCATATGTGAGACAAATACTAACAGAATTAAAGGAGGAAATAGACAGCAATGCATTCACCTTAGGAGACTTCAACACACCACTCACTCCAGAGGACAGATCAACCAGACAGAAAATAAGTAAAGACACAGAGGCACTGAACAACACACTAGAACAGATGGACCTAACAGACATCTACAGAACTCTACACCCCAAAGCAACAGGATACACATTCTTCTCAAGTGCACATGGAACATTTTCCAGAATAGACCACATACTAGGCCACAAAAAGAACCTCAGTAATTTCAAAAATATTGAAATCCTACCAACCAACTTCTCAGATCACCAAGGTATAAAACTAGAAATAAATTTTAGAAAGAAATCAAAAAGGCTCACAAATACATGGAGACTTAACAACACTCTCCTAATTAATCAATGGGTTAACGACCAAATCAAAACAGAAATCAAAGAATATATGGAGACTAATGACAACAACAACACAAAGCCACAACTTCTGTGGGACGCAGCAAAGGCAGTTCTAAGAGGAAAGTATATTGCAATCCAGGCCTATTTAAAGAAGGAAGAACATTCCCAAATGAATAGTCTAAAGACACAATTACTGAAATTGGAAAAAGAAGAACAAATGAGGCCCAAAGTCACCAGAAGGAGGGACATAATAAAGATTAGAGAAGAAATAAATAAAATTGAGAAGAATAAAACAATAGAAAAAATCAATAAAACCAAGAGCTGGTTCTTTGAAAAAATAAACAAAATAGATAAACCCCTAGCCAGACTCATTAAGAGAAAAAGAGAATCTACACACATAAACACAATCAGAAATGAGAAAGGAAAAATCACGACGGACCCCACAGAAATACAAAGAATCATAAGAGAATATTATGAGAATCTATATGCTAACAAGCTGGAAAACATAGAAGAAATGGACAACTTCTTAGAAAAATACAACCTTCCAAGACTGACCAAGCAAGAAACAGAAAAACTAAACAGACCAATCACCAGTGACGAAATCGAATTGGTAATCAAAAAACTACCCAAGAACAAAACCCCTGGGCCTGATGGATTCACCTCTGAATTCTACCAGACATATAGAGAAGAAATAACACCGATTCTCCTTAAAGTTTTCCAAAAAATAGAAGAGGAGGGAATACTTCCAAACTCATTCTATGAAGCCAGCATCACTCTAATACCAAAACCGGGCAAAGACCTCACCAAAAAAGAAAATTACAGACCAATATCCCTGATGAACGTAGATGCAAAAATACTCAACAAAATATTAGCAAATCGAATTCAAAAATACATCAAGAGGATCATACACCATGATCAAGTGGGATTCATCCCAGGGATGCAAGGATGGTACAACATTCGAAAATCCATCAACATCATCCACCACATCAACAAAAGGAAGAACAAAAACCACATGATCATCTCCATAGATGCTGAAAAAGCATTTGACAAAATTCAGCATCCATTCCTGATTAAAACTCTCAACAAAATGGGTATAGAGGGCAAGTACCTCAACATCATAAAGGCTATATATGACAAACCCACAGCTAACATCATACTTAACGGCGAGACGCTGAAAGCTTTTCATCTAAGATCGGGAACAAGACAGGGATGCCCACTCTCTCCACTGTTATTCAACATAGTACTGGAGGTCCTAGCCACAGCAATCAGACAAAACAAAGACATACAAGGCATCCAGATTGGTAAAGAAGAAGTCAAATTGTCACTATTTGCAGATGACATGATACTGTACATAAAAAACCCTAAAGATTCCATTCCAAAACTACTAGAACTAATATCTGAATTCAGCAAAGTTGCAGGATACAAAATTAACACACAGAAATCTGTTGCTTTCCTATACACTAATGATGAACTAACAGAAAGAGAAATCAGAAAAACAATTCCATTCACAATTGCATCAAAAAGAATAAAATACCTAGGAATAAACCTAACGAAGGAAGTGAAAGACCTGTACTCTGAAAACTACAAGACACTCCTAAGAGAAATTAAAGAGGACACTAACAAATGGAAATGCATCCCATGCTCTTGGCTAGGAAGAATAAATATTGTCAAAATGGCTATACTACCTAAAGCAATCTACAGATTCAATGCAATCCCTATCAAACTACCAACAGCTTTCTTCAATGAACTGGAACAAATAATTCTAAAATTCATATGGAACCACAAAAGACCCCGAATAGCCAAAGCAATCCTGAGAAGGAGGAATAAAACAGGGGGAATTACACTCCCTGACTTCAAGCTCTACTACAAAGCCACAGTAATCAAGACAATTTGGTATTGGCACAAAAACAGACCCACAGACCAGTGGAACAGAATAGAAAATCCAAACATTAACCCAAACATATACAGTCAATTAATATTTGATAAAAGTGCCTTGGATATACAATGGGGAGATGACAGCCTCTTCAGCAGCTGGTGTTGGAAAAACTGGACAGCTCCATGTAAGAGAATGAAACTGGACTACTGTCTAGCCCCATACACAAAGGTAAACTCAAGGTGGATCAAAGACCTGAATGTAAGTCATGAAACCATAAAACTCTTAGAAAAAAACATAGGCAAAAATCTCTTGGACATAAACATGAGCAACTTCTTCATGAACATATCTCCCCGGGCAAGGGAAACAAAAGCAAAAATGAACAAGTGGGACTATATCAAGCTGAAAAGCTTCTGTACAGCAAAGGACACCATCAGTAGAACAAAAAGACATCCTACAGTATGGGAGAATATATTCATAAAAAACGTATCTGATAAAGGGTTGACATCCAAAATATATAAAGAACTCATGCACCTTAACAAACAGAAAGCAAATAATCCAATTAAGAAATGGGCAGAGAACATGAATAGACACTTCTCCAAAGAAGAAATTCAGATGGCCAACAGGCACATGAAAAGATGCTCCACATCGCTAATCATCAGAGAAATACAGATTAAAACCACAATGAGATATCACCTCACACCAGTGAGGATGGCCAACATCCAAAACACAAACAACAACAAATGTTGGCGAGGATGTGGAGAAAAGGGAACCCTCCTACACTGCTGGTGGGACTGCAAATTAGTTCAACCATTGTGGAAAGCAGTATGGAGGTTCCTCAAAAAACTCAAAATAGAAATACCATTTGACCCAGGAATTCCACTCCTAGGAATTTACCCTAAGAATGCAGCAGCCCAATTTGAAAAGGACAGATGCACCCCTATGTTTATTGCAGCACTATTTACAATAGGCAAGAAATGGAAGCAACGTAAGTGTCCATCAGTAGATGAATGGATAAAGAAGATGTGGTACATATACACAATGGAATATTATTCAGCCATAAGAAGAAAACAAATCCTACCATTTGCAACAACATGGATGGAGCTAGAGGGTATTATGCTCAGTGAAATAAGCCAAGCCGAAAAAGACAAGTATCAAATGATTTCACTCATATGTGGAGTATAAGAACAAAGAAAAAATACTGAAGGAACAAAACAGCAGCAGACTCACAGAACCCAAGAACGGACTAATAGTTACCAAAGGGAAAGGGACTGGGGAAAATGGGCGGGAAGGGAGGGATAAGAGGGAAAAAGGGGCATTATGATTAGCAGATGTAATGTTGGGGGGGGCACGGGGAGGGCAGTACAACTCAGAGAACACAAGTAGTGATTCTATAGCATCTCACTACGCTGATGTACAGTGACTGTAATGGGGTTGGTGGGGGGGCCCTGATGAAGGGGTAGTTTAATAATCGTAATATTGCACATGTAATTGTAAATTAATGATAATAAAAGAAAAAGCAGAATGTAAAAAAAAAATATGGGGACCTGCTCTTTTCTGAGCACCTGGGCACCCAGGCCACAAAGATGAATAGGCCTCTCAGCCTAGTATTTGAGACAGATGTTTCAACGAGCTTTCAATGCCAAAGGCAGAGCTCTGCTGGGGTGAAAATAAAGCACCATGGCAAGAGTAAAGAGCAGCGGTGGTAGGAAAATCTGGGGCTTCTTGGGGCTCCTCAAACCAAGAGGCAAACCTTGGATGGGGAGTTTTTTCTAGTCCAGGCGCCGCCACTTAGCCAAGTGGCTTTGGGCAAGTTGCTTTTTCTCCGTGCCTTGGTTTCCTCTTCTGATGAGCAGATAATGCAAGCTGTTCTGTAAGCCAGGGGCTTATCCAGGCCCATGATCCCTCTTGGCCAGGACCCTGTGATACAGCATCTTCTCCAAAACCTCAGGAGGGTCCAGCCCTTTTCTTTGGTCTAAAATATGTATTTTCTGATCCAAGCCACTGTGTTCTGGGGTCTCTCCACTCTAGTCCCCAGATGAATCCTTCTGAACAGGCCCAGGAGGGTGGTAAGTGCAGGTGCCCCCACTTCTGCTACAGGGTGTCCCTGGGACTTTCTTAGAGGGGAGGCGGGGTGGGGAGTGGAAAGAACACTCGTCTGAGGCTCAGCCCAACTGTTCCACTTGCTTGATGCCAAGACACTTTCTCTCAGGAGGTCTCAGTATCTTCATTGCCAAATGGAGCTAAGAACTTTGGTTTGGCCTTCTTACCCCAGATCTACTGTGAAGCTGAAGTAAAAACACATGTAACCAAGACTCTGGCCAGGTCAACATCTGGCAAAACACAGGGGCTAAGCCGGAGCTAGAGCTGACACTGGGTACCGAGAGCAAAATGAAGCCTTGCCAGTCTCAGACCCTACTGCAGGCAGAGCAGGGGTGGGATACAGCACTGTCCCAAGGCATGCCCAGTGCTAGGCCAGGCCTGACCAAGCGTCCCCCACCCCACTGGCTCCTGCCCAGTGAGCCTCTGGGCCTGGCATCGGGGCTGAAGTTTTGTTCTTTTCCAGAGCAGCTCCCTTCAGTGACATAAAGATTGACTTAGGAGCTGAAAAGTCAAAGTAAACAGCTGCCAGTTCCTAGCTAGCCAATGGATTGCTGTCTCAGAGACGAAAGAGGGCTCAGTATAGCTGCCTGCCTTGCTCAACTTTCACCCACTTGGCTGGCTGCCTTCCCCTGGGGTGGCTCCCTGAGTCCTTTCTGCAGGCTGGGACTAGGACTTCCTGGAGTCTAAAGAGAGCAGCACACTCAGCAGCTGCAGCTAGGAGCGGGGGAAGTGGGGTCAGGCCCAGACCAGCGCCCAGCCCTGAGAGGCAGATGCCAAATCTGAGCTCCCAGCCTAGCTGCCACAGGGCTGGGCTCCACGCTATGCGTCTTCCTCCATGGCTGGGTTAGAGCTCTGGGCATTTGGTTCTCTCCACCTGCATGCTCCCTCCATTTCCCATCACCCCAGTGCCTCCCTGTCCTTCCTCTGAGAAGCCTTCCCTGACAACAGGGCCACGGTCGCTCCCTCATCTTGGGCCTCAGTCTCCCCACCCACACAATGAAGAGGCCTGACTAGATAAGACTCCTTAACCTTTTGAACTCATGTCCTGCCTGTGAGAGGGCTCAAAAGTCCAGGTTCCTGAGAGGGAAGGGTTAAAACGACACTTCTGGCAGAGCTCCTGACTCCTCCCGGACTCTGGCCTGAGAGCAGTCAGGCCACTTGAGCCCAGCACTTGTCCAGCAGACCTGTGGGCCCTCTCCCTTGAGGTGCCAGCCAAATTGCACTCTGGACCAGGGCAAGCAACAGCCAATTCTGGCTGTTTCCCAACTTCTGTGCCTACTTGGCCAGGGAGCTCATCTCCTCCCCAAAGCTTTGTGTGACCTTTATCAGAAACCCTTTGGCCTTGATGTCTCTTTTTGGGGGTCTGCAGTGACCTACAGACTTGGCGAATCAGATAAATGAGACTCTATGTTAGGTAGGGCCTTCTGCCCCAAGAGGGGCAGCTCAGCCATCAGGCCTAGACCACAGGCTGAGAAGAGAGGACACGGGGCTCAGGAAGCTCCCCAGACCCCTGCTGATCTAAGCTGGTGATTTTGGGGAGGCTGAGTTTCTCTACCAGAATAGCACATCCTTTAGATGCTTCTAGGCTTGGGGAAGGGAAACTCAGGGACAGACTATGGACTTCTGAGGCTAGGGCTCTGTCACCCTTAGGTGGGGGTGTGTGTCGTCCTGGGCCTCTAACTCCGGTCTGAACTGAGCACACAGTCACCACTGCAGCCCTGAGAACTGCTCTCTGTTCTTCTGGAGCGCTCTGCGGGGCCCAACTTCCCAGCTCCCTAACGGTGCTAGACTTTTGATCATGTCCCTATCCCGTAGCATTTCTTTCCTGCCAGTTTCCCCCAAATGTAACAATGTAAGAGGGAAGCTGTCTTAATAATGATGATAAAAATGAGTTAATACATAAAGTTCTGTTATATGCCAAGAGCTGCTCTGAGTACTTTATATAATCTTACTGGTTAGCCCTAAACAAACCCTTGGAGGCAGGTCTATTACACCCATTTTCAGGTAAAGGAGCTGAGGCACAGAAAAGTTAAGTAGCTTGCCTCAGTTTACACAGCTAGTAAGCAACAAAGCTGAGCTTTAACCTTATGCTGCCTGGATTCAGAGGTCATATTCCTGGCTGTTACACAAAACTGCCTGGTAGGAGAGATGAGGGAAGCATAGTCACAAATTAAGTCTGTGTTGCTTCCTCAGAGATCAGACAGAGATCAGTCCAAGAACTCAGAAAGTGAGCAGCAGAATGAGGGCAAAAACCAGGTTTGCTGACTCTCAGCTCCGCAGCTGGCCTGGAGCACCTCAAGCCCTTGTGGTGTCTGAGACCCTGTGGTCTGGCAGGGTGGAGGGGAGAACACCAGGGCAGGTGGGGGCAGACTTGAGGCTGTCAAGTTATGCTCATTCCTCAGGAAACAAAAGCATGTGGCCCCATGCCGGTGGTTAATCCAGGGGCTTGTTCATGATGTGGGCAGAGCTGGCCTTAAGGCAGGAAGGCGTAGAACACGACAGGGCCCATCTCATGGTAAGGAACTTCCATGAAGGCAGGCAAAAAGGCTAAGGCTCAGACGACAGGTTGCCTCTGCTCTTTGCTTCTGATTCCTATCCAGCCAATAACTTTTAGTTGAGTCTGATCTCTCTCCACCTCTGACCTGCTCTTGAGCATACTGTTTGTACCTCCCAGTTGCCAAATTTAATTCTCTAAGAAATTCTTTTCTCCAAATCCACACCTTGCCAAGCCTTTCTTTCATCTCGGCTGAATTCTTCTTAAGCTACCCCACGTGGCTCTGTCTTCCTTTCCCTATACTCATTCTCTTTGCTTTGTTTTACTTAAGTGTTAATATAGGCTAATATCATTTGAGAAAGTTAGTGAGTGGTTTAGGGCCAGTGCCTCTCAAATAACTGTGAACTCCTTGAAGGTAGGGGGTCCAGTACCAGGCTCAGCTCTTTAACATGACACATACTTGGTAGGAGTTGGTGGCCTTACAAGCTGGCTCCCTGGGGAACTGTGAACTCCTGTGGAAAGGGGCCATAGTTCCTTCTTCTGTCTTCTTCTCCTGCATGTAGCTCAGGACTATGGCTTCATGATTTGCCAAAAGATGCTATTTCAAGTTTGAGGTCCAAATTACCTTCCTACTCTCTGGCCTGCCTGTCCCCAGGCTCAGCTCTGGCTCCTCTAGTCATCCATGGGAAGTTATTTGAGGATTCTGAGCAGAAAAGTCACATGATCTATTCAAAACCTTAAAAGGTTAACAGGATGCTGTCTAGATTGATACAAGGGGCAAGGACAGGAGCCGAGAGGCAACTTAGGAAGCTCCGGCAATAATCTAGGCAAGAGATGATAGTGTTTTAGACCCAGGGTGGTAATTGTAGGAGTGGTGAGAAGTGGTTGGATTTGGGTATAGTTCAAAGGTAGAGCTGCCAGAATTTCTTGGTGGGCTGGAAAGAGAGGCACTGGGGCGGATTCCAAGGGTTTTGGTCCAAACAACTAAACAAAAAGGACAGAGCATCTATTAGCTGAGATGGGAAGAATAAGGAACAGATTTGAGGAATAAAATTTGCAGCTGAGTTTTACTTATGTTGAATTTCAGATACCTATTAGATATCCAAAGGGTGATGCTAAGTAGGCAGTCTGACCTATCATATTAGCCTAGAGTTATAGGAAAAGCCTGAGCTAACATAACCATTAGGAGTCCTCAGCATACAGGGGGGATTTAAAGCCTTGAGATCAGATGAGGTCATCTGGGAAATAAATGTAAATAGGGAAGTCTAAAGACTATGCCCTGAGTCCCCCCTATATTAACAGGTAGGGGAAGTGAGGAAGAGGCCACAAAGGCAGCTGAGTAGGAGCAGTCATTGAGGGAGAGAACCAAGAGGGACCGATGCCTTAGAAACAAGTGAAGAGAGTGTTTAACAAAGAGAAATCAACGCTGTCACATGCCGCTCAGAGGTCAAATACACTGGGCACTCAGATTTGATCGCTGCTTTAGGAATGTGGAGGTTTCCCTCTCCTCTCCAGTGGTGAGGTGGCCTAACAGTCTGATTAGAGTAGACCACACTGGCTGCAGTATGGAGAACGCAGTGGTGGGAAAGCACGGAAATGAATGAGACTAGTTAGAACTAGTTATGAGGGAGATGGCTGGGACCAGATAATGATAGGGATAATAAAGAACTAGGTAATAGTAGATTCAGGATATTTAGGGGTTAGAATTAACAGACCTAGGTAGTAGATTGGCTGTGGGTCATGGGGGATAAAGGGGTAGGAGGAGGGAAAGATACCACCTATGCTTCTGGCAGGAGGGAGTACATGACGGTGGTGGACTTTGCTGAGATAAGGAATGCAGGCAGTAGAGGGGTATGCAAAGGGAGACGACGAGCCCAAGTTTTGGACACAGCAAGGTGTTTGTAACATACCAAGGAAAAGACGTCAGGCATGCAGTTAGGTTAGATCCACGGGTGTCTACAATGTGGGAGAGAAGTCTAGATTGAAGATAAGAATTTGAAGTCATCAAACTGTACAGAATTACTCAAGTAATTGGAGTGGTTGAGATTTTCCCAAAGAAACACCCACAAGACATAAGCCTGGGGAAAACAACATAAATTACTGCTGTTTCATCTTCTACCGCTTTACTCTTCTTTTAGGGAAGCTGATTTACCCATAAGCAGCTAAACAAGCAGAACCAGAAGTAACTTAAATGAAACCAGGAAGCTGTTCCAGTGAAGAGGTACTTTATCACAAGAGACAGGGGAAAGCAGAGGCAGCGGAACTCCGCTGATTCACAAGTCATTCTGAAACCATGCCGTCGGGTGGCTGTGCGGCAGTGCTGCTAACCCTGCCACCCTTCTCCCTCCTTTCCTTCTTGAGGTGGTGATAAACATAAGATGAAACAGTCGTGAGCAGGAGAACCCAGGGCTGGACTCTGTCTCCTATCTGTGTGGCAACTGGTCTTCTGCAGTAGAGCCACTCTGTGAGGCCTGATAACCCCGTCTGACCAGTGAGCAAACAGACTTAGAAAGATCAGAAGACTTGACGAATGTCCCACTAGTCCACTGTACTGTTGGGGAGGAGGGGAAAAAGCCTGTTTTCATAAATGCTGGAAGTGGAGGCTCTCTGGCAGGTTCCTGGGCTCAGGCGCATCATTTCAGTGTGGAGTGGATGATCAGCCCTCCCTTCGATCCTGTGGAGCCACAGCAATTACGCCAGGACTCACTGGCTCTCATTTTCAGGGCAGGCTGCTTGCCTTGGCCCTGAGGAGGTCAGCTGTAGCACAGCAGTCCAAGGACACTGGTGGAGAAGAGCCCAGAAGCGCCCCAAAATGCTCCTCCTCAACCTTCAGGGCCAAGACTCCTGCCCTCCCCTCCCTATCTCTCTCACTTTGACGTGTTGACTATGACAGAAACATTACATAAAAGAGGAGGCAAGAAGATCTGATTCCATTAAATGGGAAACTCTACCCCCAATCTCTAGTTGTTTCTGCTGCAGCATCCATCTTCTCTATCTTCTCTGCTTTCCTTCTTGGCATAGGGTGCGTTTTCTTTTTCCTTTCGAAAGGCTACATCCACATCTGCTCTGGATCCCATGCCCTCTCTGACCCAGGGACTGTTCTTTCTATTCTCTCCCTCTCCTGCATCTTGCCCTTCACCCTTTCTCTACTGGATCACTGAATTAGCATACAGAAAGCTGTAGCCATTAAAAAAACAAAACCTTGGTCTCATATGCTACTCCAGCCTCTATCCTATTTCCCTGCTCCATATTCACAACCAAATTTATGGAAGGAGTTGGTGTCTTCATTTTGTCACTGTTAGGTTACTCAAAGTTTTAATTACATACGATTTTGTGATTTCATTGTGGAACATACCAAAGAATCTAGTAACATATGTAAACTATGAAGCACGATAAAAATGACATCTGTAAACCCATAACCCAAGTTAAGAACTGTGAAAATAAAGGACACTTCGTTTAAAATGGAGTTTGGAAGCCCTGAAGGGGGCGGTCTCATGTATTACCATGTGAAGTAAGAATACCTCTCATTCCCCAACAGGAAGCAGCTTACTTTCCATATCCCACTGGAAGGAAGGAAGGATTTGTTTGCCCAGCAACAGCCTAGCCAATGAGAAATCAGTGAAAAAGCCCCTCCCAGCTTCCCCCTTTTCCCTATAAAAGCAAGCGCCTCTCCTCTGTACTCTGGACTGGTCTGTGGTTCGCCATAATTTCCTTGTCCCAAATTGCAGTTTCTCTGCTGTTCCTAAATAAACTAACTTTTCTGGTAAAACAAATGGCTCTTTGTTCTTTAGGGTCAACAGAACCAAACCTAATAACAAAAACACTGTTAGTGCTGTTGAATAGACACAGGTGCTCTTCTTCCTCTATCTTATCCCTGCCTCCGCTACTATGAACCTTGCAGTCAAATAAAATCAAAGAGAAATCTTAAAGGGACACAGACTAAAGGTCACATTACATTCAGGGCCACAACTGTAAGAATGATGGCTGCCTCTAATCAGAAACAATGGACGTCAATAGAGTATGGAATGATAGTTCTACAATGCTGAAACAAACAAAGCTCAAGTTAGAATTCTATATCCTGTGTAAAAATATCTTTCAAAAATGAAGGAAAAATATTTTTTTAGGTCTATACTACATGAAATTCTAAAAGAATTTTTTCATGATGCAGGGAAATGGTCATAGGCCAAAACCAGGATGTGAAGAACGAATGAAGAACACTAGAAATAGTATGTGTAAAATAGAAGACTAATTTTTGTATTAAATTCTTCAAAGTGAGGCCACTTTTGAGACTTAAGCTGATAAAATTATGGTGCCCTTACCCAAATGTAATTCACAATTAAGTTTAAAATAAATCCCTAAGTATAAGGAAGTTAATCAGTTCTGACTTATCCCATGGTGACTATTTCAGTGCTTTAAATGGTATGTAATTCTTAAAAAATTTTTTCTCTTAATTTTTGGTGCCTCTACTTACTAATGCCTTAAACACATCCTTGATTTGATTCCCAGGTTACCAGCACTGGCGGGCCGCCAGCCAAGAGCATTAAACTGAGGAAGTGCGCGGCTACAAACGCACCGAGCAGTGAGTGAGGCTAGTGAGGACGGCCAGCTTCCCAGGGTTTCCTGGGCTGTGGGACTTTCAGCGCTGAAAAACGGGACGGTTCTGGGTAAACTGTGACAGCTGATCAGCCTAACTAGGACCCAGAGTGAGGTCTGCAGGAGAAGGCAGCCCGAGAGCAGCAAACAAACAACGGAGTCTGGCTGTGGGCAAGAAGGAAAAATACTGAAAAGTGTCTGAGACAGTTATCTTCTCAAAACTAGCCTTGCTCTTTAATTGAAGTGAAAATTCTTATTTCTCCCCTCTCCCGTACTTTGTATCTTATGTTAATCGATCAAAGACAGTGGGCTCTGCCCGCCCCTCACCCGAGAGCCGGCACATCACCAAGGCATAAACAAAAGGCAGCAACAGCTGTTCTGCCAGGCAGTGGGAGGTGACAGCTGGGACAGAGAGACTCACAGACCCCCTTCCTGTAGGGCATGACTCGCTGACACTTCACCCACTTGGCTGGGAGGGAGAGGGAAAGAGAATTAACAGTGTCTGCTTTTTCCCTCTAGGGCAATTCTTGCCATCATCCTATTAGGCAAGAATTATATTAGGCTGATGTTATAAGGAAACAGACTCAGAAAGGTCAAGACAGTGCCCAAGATCACTTAGCTGCTCAGTAACAGGTCAAGTATTTTTCCTCAGGGATGTCTCACTCAACAATATTCCATCTTACTGGGTTGTTGGGAGAATTACTTTACGTGTGTAAAGTACTTAGAATATGTTTAGTGCATATTAAGTGTTAAGTAGGGGTTAGCTATCATAATAAGGTAATATATTTTGTTTATAACACACACTATTCTCTGAAATTATCTTGTTTAAAATTACAATGAGGATCTAGAACAGTGCCTGACACACAGTAGTACTTTACGGCACTTTCCTCCACTACATCACAGTAATTACTCTTTCAAGATCACCAATGACCATCATGCTGCCAAATCCGAAAGACAACCCATTCTCCATTCAGCACCCTCGGTGAATTTAGAATTTAAATCAGATCTCACTCTCCTACTGAACACACTTCAATGGATACCCTTGCATTTAGAATAAAATCTAAACCCTTTCCCAGGGTTCACACATCCTATATGATCTGGGTCCTTCGACCTCATTTTGTCTAGGTTCCAGTGCTGTGTCAGCATCTAGATCGTGCCAAGCTCTTTCAGCCTCAAGGCCTTGGTATGTGCTGTTTTTGGCCAGGAATAGTCCTCTTCAAGTTCTACACATGGCTGGCTCCCTCTAAACAGTTAGAAACACAGAATCTGAAACCAGACTGTTTGCATTCCAATTTTGGCTCTACCATTTACTACCTATGTGAGACAAGATACTTAACCTCTTTGTACCTCAGTTTCCTGATCTTAAAATAGGGATAAAGTATGTACCTCATCAGGTTGCTGAATTAAATGAGTTAATATAACGTGCTCTGAACAGTGCCTGGTGCCTGGCAAGCACCACCATGATCATTACCTTTCAACTTAAGTATTACCTCCTTAGAGAGACCCTGTTCTTTATCAGTACACCTAGTATTCATTGCAATCTGTAAATATTTTATTTTTTGTTTACTATCCATGCTCCATGAAGACAAGGAATTTATCTTATTTATTACTGTATGCTTAGCATCTAGCACAATGCCTGATTCAGGGTAGGTACTCAATAAATATATGCTGAATTAGAAAAGTAGTTATTATTTTCTTGTCACCTGCAAGACAGGTCAGGTGTTCTGCCAAGGCAGAGAGGAGGAAAGCTGGGCTATGTACCAGGGTTCCAATCACCTCGCTCAGCTGAATGATGAACAGTTATGAGGTGTGTTGTCAACACCAAGTAGGTATGCCGCTGATGTTACTCTCCATTAACAACTGTACTCAGCCATCACGGTTTCCCGAGGTTGCACTCCTGTCTGAGCGTCCTCCACTCATACCCCCTTGGCTGGCAGGCAGCACGCCTGTCTTAGCTGAGACCTGTTTTTATGCTCCTGCATTGCTCTTCCACGTGTAGCTGATGAGGCCCTGCTCTCAAACACGTTTGCTCCTCCCTACTTTTCCCGAGCTCCTGGGCCTGCAGAATGTGCTCAGAACAAGCTTGGAGAGTGACCCCTGCTGCCGCCTTTCCAGGAAGCTGGCCTGGGGAAGCTCTGCATTCTGTACACACTTTCACAGAAGAGACAATGATTATAGGAGAGGGTGGTTGACCAGCTGTTCTCTTACCTGTTCTGTTGTTGCCGGTGGTGGCAAAGCTGTGGAGAGTGAGAGCAACCGCAGGGAAGCCTCCAGTTGCTGGGGAGGCAGAAAGAAGTTGGGCACCACAGTGGGCTCTGGGCTACAGGGTAGTTAAGGGACACAAATACTAGAACTATTCCCCTTGCCAGACCAGCACCTCCACTGATCTCCATCACTTCCATTAGTTTTTCCCCAACTTATTCCTGCCCACAGAACTTTTGGCTCAAGCACTTTCCTTCTGCCTGGAAGGCCTGCCCTCTCCTAATCTCAGCCCACCCTTAAAGTCCGGAGCACAGTCAGCAATACAGGCTGATGTGAGATCATTTAGCCTGATAAGATTCTCAGTTTCCCCCTGAGCTTCTCAGGCAGAGAGGTTACCTCATTACTTTCCTACCTGGTCTCCTGATCTACACCATCTGCCAGGCACTGGGACTTTTTAAATCTGTAGATCTGACCAATCACACTCTTGCTTAACATTTACTGAACATTATTTATGTACCAGGCCCTTATACTAGGTAGTTTCCATCATCATTTACCTTTTTATAACCACCCCACAGAAGAACTATTACTATTACCTTCATTTTAAAGATATGGAAACTGAAGTTTAATTTACTTACAGGACCCAGTCCATATACCTTAGCCAGGCATAAAAGGCTCCTTAAGATCTGGCCCTGCCTCACCTCTCACCATCCCACTTATCCCTGGGCTCTGGCTGCAGTGAACTGCTGCCCACAGGCCGGGCTCTTTCACATGGCTCTTCCTCTGCACATAGTTCGCTGTGTCTAGAACTTTCTCTCGTCTCTGCCTACAGAATGCCTAGTCATCTTTGAGGCCCAGTCTACTGTCTCTCTTACTGGGATACCTCCAGTGTTATGGCAGTCTCCTCCTCTTGCTCCCTAGCATTCTGTCCACGTCTCATCAAGCACTTAGAACAGTCAGCTGCCAGTGCCTGTTTGTGGTTTCTGTCATTACCTGCCTTCTACCTCAGAGAAGGCACTTCTCAAGGCAAGGTCTGATTCTAGCCTGTCCTAAGTATGCAGCACAGGGCCTGCCAGTACTCATTTTTTAAAAGAATGGATAGTTGGAAAGGTCCGAACTAAAGCAGTACGCTTAGGACCTGGACACATGTGACTGCTCCTCCACAAGCCATACATTCTGAGCTCAATGATATGTTCAGTTCAAACTACATTTACCAGTCACTTCTCCTTACAATGTCCAGGGGACACAGAGAAAGACAAGGTCCCAGACCTACCTGGGGAGTCTGGTGGGTAAGGAATTACTGCCTCTATTTTATAGGTGAAGAAACAGAGGCTCAGAAAGGTTAAACTATATGCCTGATACCGTACAAATTTTAAGAAGCTGGGTCTAGAAGGGTCGAAGTCAGGTGCCCTGACTGTAGTAGAGAAAGATCTCTAGTAAGGCAGCCTGCTGCTTCACCTTCCAGCTGTGCAGGAACCCCTGCCTGTTGTCAGGACACTGGGTGAGCTGAGACGATCAGCTGGTCAGGCAACAGATGTGAGGGCTGGTGATGATGCCAGGTGGACTCTTTTCCCCCCACACATCCACCTGCATTTCAAAGGGGAAGAGAGGGCATATCAGGTGCTCCTTCTCCGCATTAACACGGCCAAACCGGGGAACTTGGACAAATCCATTTCAACTGTGCCCACTACCCCTCTCCTTGTTGCCAGCACTTGCCTTTTTAAAAAAAAAAATTAAGCATTAGGCAAGTCACTATAACTTGAGCCTGTTTCCCCACACGCAAAATAGGACGATCTCGCCCTGAAAGGCTTGGCCATGACTGAATGAAAAATGCACAGCAAGCGCCTGAGTGGTGGGTGCTCAGTCAGTGGAAGCAGTCTTCTCTCCCTGCTCTCAAACCTTCCACTTCTATTTCAACTGAGAGTCATGCTCTCATTCCTTACATCCACAGCCTTGCCTTCAGGGGTAAAATACCTGCTGGACTGAAC
Source organism: Smutsia gigantea (assembly GCA_032199065.1). NCBI lineage: Eukaryota > Metazoa > Chordata > Mammalia > Pholidota > Manidae > Smutsia > Smutsia gigantea. The sequence continues at coordinate 22,339 of JAVSCE010010091.1, forward strand.
AGATATGTCGGGCTAGGCTAGGTTAATGACCATGCTACCAACACCTGCACCCAGTTCAGAGCACTGCGCTTCAGCAGGCTGGTGTTAGCAGGGGAGCCGGGCACTCTGTCAGTGCAGGCGAGTCTTCTCGGTGCGTCCCACGAGGGTGGTCATGGCTCAGGCTCACACTTACTAGGCGGGCCCAAGCACCAATGTCCAAAATGCCTAGAGATGGTGTAAGGGGCTACGTGGGGGAAACAGCAAAGGATACAGGAGGCTCTGCCTTGTCGACACCTCTGATCCAGAGGTCACCTTGTTCTGCCTGACGTCAGGGCAGCTGACGGGCGGCCCCTTCTTGTTTTCCCTTCTGCTCGGGGAGGCTAGGTGTAGAGGGAGGTTCTCAAAGCTATCAGCAGAGTCACTCAGCTCACTGGAGACAGCTTCATTCTCAGCCTGGGCCTCTGGCTTGGGCTCCTGGTTCTGATCTGCTTTTGGTGAGATCAGTCCAACAAAGGTGTTGCTCTTCTGGGCTCCTGAGAGTGTCACGTGTGAGACGAGCTGAGGGCCTGCTGAGGCAGACTCTCCAACCCTGGCCTTTGAGGCTTCACCCTCACAGGGAACAAGACTTTGGCTAGGAGGGTCCTGCCTTGGCAGGTGGCGGTTGACAGCACTTTCTGGGCTGGACAAAAGGTCACTTCTGACCTTGAAGTCCTCTCTGAGGAAAGGCTCTGTCAAAGGACAAGAGGGGCCTTCTCTCTGTACTTCTTCAGGCTGAAGGCTGATGATCTCACTTGTGTCTGACATGAAACTGGACCAAGGACTGGTTTTGTCTGTCACGGTGGTGATCTCATTGAGGGTCCTGGGCTCAATAATGTCTTCTTCATAGTCCTCATCACTGTAGGCTGGGCCTACCTCAGGGTCCTCAGTGCTCTGCATCCTTGTAATGGGTACTGTGTGCCCCAGGGACTCATGGAGCATTCCTCTTCCAGCTGAAGTCTCTTGAAGAGTAGGGGGAGGCAGGGAGTTTCTGCTCTCATCTGGAGCTCTTGCCAATGGCAGGTCTGGAGTTGTGCTTTGTTCTTGCATGGCCACTGTGTCCTGAGCATCAGGTAGAGTGCTGACATCTCTGTTTCTACTCTTGGCTTGGTGAGAACTCAGAGATGCTTGAGAATTCCTGGTGATATTCTGCAGATCTAAACAGCAAGAGAAACCACTCTTACAATAAGGTAGGGCCACAGACCACTCAAATTTCCCATACTAGCCCCCAGCTTTAGATATTTTCTTGCAACCAGACTTTGAACAAATCTTAAGATAGTTAATCTACCCAAGAGTCAGTGAAACTGTATCAAGGCAGTACAATTTCTAGCACTTAATCCCAATATTAGAGGACCACTATCTAATCTATTTATAGTAGTGCTTCCATCTGTGGAAACACTTCCAGAGACTATTTGCTCATGCTCAGGAATTCTTGGGAACTGGGAGTCCTAGTGGGCATATTCATGCTTCCATTTACTTCAGTAATTACCTATATTAAAAACCAAAATGAGAATCTACTTATTTACCTATTTGATGACAGTTATTAGATCTATTTTATTTGGAAAATAAAAGCAAGGAAATATCACCCAAATGGCAAGGCAGGGGAGGTTTATGGAGAAAATGGACGCAGTGTGGTGTGTTGCAAAGAGCAGAGGCTTTTGGAGCTGGCCAGTCTCAGGTTCAAATCTCTATAGTCACTTGACAATTTTGTGGTCATGAGCAAACTATCCTCTCTGAGCCTATTTATCTTATAATGTGATTAACACTACTCTTTTCACAGGGTTACGGTGAAGAATACATGAGAAAAATGGGCATACACTGTGTGGCATATATATGAAGACTTAAAAAAAATGAAGCTGTAGTCACTTCAAATTGCTTTTGGGGTGAAATGGGAGGGAATAAATTAATAAATAGGCCTAGTAAATGACTTGCTTTCATGATTATTTGAGAAGAGAAAGTTAAGAATTGGAAGGCAGATTTGACTCCTGGGGTGCACGGTCACACCTGGTGGAGTGCTCGGCCTACAGGAGGTGCTGGCTGAGTTTAACACATTAACAGTTTTCAGGTCTCAAGGGGAAGTTAGGAGATGTATGAAAGTGGAACATCCCTCCCCGCAAATACGAACAGGAAACAGGGAGCAGACTAACTTGATTCTGATCCTTTGGCCTGAACTACATTTGTCTTGGAGCAGTCTTTCTGCTTTTACAAACCAGCCCATCCTTCAAGGCCCTGTTCAACTGCATCTCCTCCAGCAAGCCTTCCCCGATGTACCAGCTGGATGGGATGGCTATATGACTTTGTTCTACAAGAAAGTACTTAAGAATATGCCACTGTATAACTGTCTGTATGTTTCTCTCAATATATCACGGGCTTCTCAAAGTCAGAGACTGTCTGATTCATGTTGCATTTTCAGGGCCCAGCAAAGGACCTGGCACATACATTTGGCAGAAATGAACCCCAACTCAGTAACTCACTCTCAAGGTTTACTTGTATTTACTTGTCTAATGACTTCTTCAAAGGTGTAGAGACATGATGGAGGCTGTTTGTTCAAACTCGTTTCCTTGAACCACTCATTCCTCCCTCCCTCCCGAAATTCATCCTCTCCTTGTGAAAATCAATTCATTCTGTCATTCTCTTGCTTAGAACTCCCTACTTTCTTCCAGGATAAAGATTAAATGTCAAACTTGGCCTCGAGGCTCTCCAGCATCAGTCCTCCTTCTCTCTCCTCTTTCAATACAGATCCCTAAAGGGACTCCTGGCTACCCCGCCTTTTCTCCAAACAAGCCTCCCGTGGTTCTGCTCTTACGCTTCCCTTCTGGGGGACAGTTTCCTTGGCTGACTACGGAATGTATGCTTCACGAAAGCAGAGGCAATGCCTGTCTTGTCTGCTAATGTATCCTCCTGGAACTAGTAACACAATAGTGCCTGGCATAATTGGTTCTCAGTGAATGACTGAATATTTCCAAGGAATCAGAAGTCAAATGCAGAGTATACCTGTGGGGCCTGGGCAACCAACAGGTTAGGTATCTGGGAAATGAGGGTAGGAAGGAGGTTTGTATCTAGTATCAGTCATGGTGGCTTCTCCCACTTAAAACAGAGAACACTAAATTTACTTATTATTGTGTACAATCTATACATTTTGCTTCAGGAAAAATGACACCAAGTGAGGGCTAAAGGTGCTGATCTAATCAATTTCTCAATATTCCCCAGGAATCTGTATTTCAAAAGAAGTACCCCATTCTTATGCTCAGAAAAATTTGGAAAAATACTTGTTACAGAGTGGTCTCTGGGTTGCACAGTGGAATTATTTGGGTGTATGAAAGATACTGATGCCTGGATCCAACCCTCAAAAGACGCTGATGCAACTGATCTATATATAGTACAGCCCGGGCATCTGAATTTTTAAAAGTTCCTCAGTATGTACCACCAACATTCAGAATCATCTATGGTACTTGCTAAAAATGCAGACTTCTGTGCTCTGAGAAAGACAATACATTTGCAGTTGATTTTTTCTGAAAACAGAGTGGCACAGTTCAGAGCTGCTACTGAACAATTCATCAAATCCACTTCCCTCTTTTTTTGGCTGGAGAACCCCAAGAAGGGAAAGGGTATGCTTAGTCAAGTACTTAAGTCTGTGCCAGAGACTGACCAAGGCCCTGAGCTGGCTGTCCTCCCTCTCAGTCCTGTGCATGTGTCCCCGTGCCATGCTGCGCTGTCTCCTTTCACAAGGAGACAGTCAGTAAGTAAGCAGGACAGCAAAAGTTGTTGTTCTCTATTGTCGTAGGGGCTTGTCTGAAGGCAGATACTCAAATGCTTTTTAAATAAGCACCAGTGACCATAACTCCTCAACAAGAGGGGCCCTGAGCCATACCTGTGATTAAGGAGCTGACTTGTAACATCAGGTTATTGGATTTCTCCAGGATGCACTGGCTCTCAGGGTCTAGGCTGCTGGCTCCCAGCCCAAGATGGTCTCTATGGCTCTCCTGGCACTGCAAGATGGTATGAGTCTGAGGACTGAGGGGGAGTAAAGGCTTGGTGAGCTTCTGGCTGAAGTATTGCTGGATCTGATCTAGCTCAGTCATATTCCTCCTGTAAAAAAAGAAGGGGAGAGAAGGGATTAAAGATGGCGGCGTGAGAGGTGAGACAGGCTTCCTCCTAAAACTGCATATAATATGAAAATATAATTAATACAACTAATCCTGAAAGAGCAACAGGAAAGAGGACTGTGCCAGACTGCATACACCTGGAGAAAAGAGCAGACCTCACAGAACAGGGTAACGTACTAAAACTGTGGCCTGGTGGGACCCAAGCCCTTCCCCCACTCCAGCTCACCAGCAAGGAAGAGGGAGTGGAGGCCTGGGACTGCTGAATACCTAACTCTGGAGATCTGCTCTGGGAGCACAAACCTACAATTCATGGTGCTTGCATGATACTCTCCTGTTTATGGGGTTGGAAAGCTAAGACAGGCAGAATTCCTTGAGAGACTGATTCCAGCCACTTGTGGAAAGCAGGGATTCATACCCGGCTACTCTGGGACAAAAGAAAGGTGGGCAGTCTGAGAGACTTACTAACAAGGAAGCCCTTAGCAAGAGAGCTGCTAAAGGGGTAAGGATTGCACAGAGCTTACTGCTCAGGAGAGAGGACAGGTAGACAAAATTGTCCGGGTGTACTCTGCCCAGCAGGTTGGGAGCTTTGCCATATAGACTCTCATATTTAAGGAGGAAAAAGAAATCTTCCTCTTTAGATGATCTTCAGGTGCTCCAGCTCGCTGGCTGGCTACACAGCTCCAAGGACCGGCTCCATGATACACAGCCTACTGCGCCTTTCTCCTGGCCAGCCCCACCTGGCTCACAAACCAGCAAACCCTACCCTGGCATTAGGCCAGCCAGAGGGAAGATCTGTCTACAGCAACTACAAGCACAAAGCACAGAGGCTTATACCTGTGTGCTCAGCCCACTGGTTCAGGCAGTGGAGTCAGGTGTAGCAGCCGGGAAGCAGGAAACAGCTCTTTCCTCCCCCCAGGCACCAATACCACTCCCCTGTGACCCCCGACATTGCTTCAGGAGCTGAGCAGCTCCAGGGAGTAGAGCTTCTGGGCACGAGAAGGCACCATATACAAATATGAAACACCAAAGGAATCTGGTTCAGAGTAAAATTATTAATACCACTCCTGAGAAAGATTTAAATGACATTGACCTCATGACTCTTCCTGAAAGGGAGTTCAAAATAAAAATCATTAACATGCTCATGGAGGTATGGAAAGATATTCAAGAACTCAGGACTGAATTCCGGTCAGAGATCCAATTATTGAAGAGCATAATGGACGGTATTAAAAGCAGACTGGATATGGTGGAGGAGAAAATAAATGAAATAGAAACTAGAGAAGAGGAATACAAAGAAGCTGAGACACAGAGAGAAAAAAGGATCTCTAAGAATGAAAGAATAATGAGAGAACTGTGCGACCAATCCGAACGGAACAATATTCGCATTATAGGGGTACCAGAAGAAGAAGAGAGAAAAAGGGATAGAAAGTGTCTTTGAGGAGGTAATTGCTGAAAAATACCCCGATCTGGGGAAGTAGATAGTCTCTCAGGCCATGTAGATGCACAGATCTCCCAACACAAGGGACCCAAGGAAGACAACAGCAAGACATATAGTAATTAAAATGGCAAAGATCAAGGATAAGGACAGACTATTAAAAGCAGCCAGAAAGAGAAATAAGATCACATACAAAAGAAAGCCCATCAGGCTATCATCAGACTTCTCAACAGAAACCCTACAGGCCAGAAGGGAGTGGCATGATGTATTTAATGCAAAGTAGCAGAAGGGCCTTGAACCAAGAATACTTTATACAGCAAGATTGTCATTTAAATTTGAAGGAGGGATTAAACAATTTCCAGATAAGCAAAAGCTGAGAGAATTTACCTCCCACAAACTATCTCTAAAGTGTATTTTGGAGGGACTGGTAGAGATGGAAGTGTTACTAAGGTTTAATAGCTGTCACCAGAGGTAATAAAACCACAGTAAAGAAGGTACAACAGCTAATTACTAAGCAAATGCAAAAAAATAACTATCTCCAAAGTCAGTCAAGGGATAGACAGTACAGAATATGATACCTAATATTTAAAGAATGGAGGAGGAAGAAAAAGGAGGAAGAAAAAAAAAAGAACCTTTAGATTGTGTTTGTAATAGCATATTAAGTGAGTTAAGTTAGACTCTTAGACAGTAAGGAAGTTATCCTTGAACCTTTGGTAACCATGAATCTAAAGCCTGCAATGCCAATAAATACATACCTATCAATAATCACCCTAAATGTAAATGGTCTGAATGCACCAATCAAAAGACGTAGAGTCACTGAATGGATAAAAAAACAAGACCCATCTACATGCTGCCTACAAGAGACTCACTTTAAACCCAAGGACACACACAGTCTAAAAGTGAAGGGATGGAAAAAGACATGTCATGCAACTAATGGGGAGAAAAAAGCAGGAGTTGAAGTACTTGTATCAGACAAAATAGACTTCAAAACAAAGAAAGTCACAAGAGACAAAGAAGGACATTACATAATGATAAAAGAATCAATCCAACAAGAAGATATAACCATTATAAATATCTATGTGCCGAACACAGGAGCACCTACATATGTGAAACAAATACTAACAGAATTAAAGGGGGAAATAGAATGCAATGCATTCATTCTAGGAGACTTCAACACTCCACTCACTCTGAAGGACAGACCAACCAGCCAGAAAATAAGTAAGGAGACAGAGGCACTGAACAACATAATAGAATAGATGGACCTACACAGACATTTACAGAACTCTACACCCAAAAGTAGCAGAATACACATTCTTCTCAAGTGTGCATGGAACATTTTCAAGAATAAATCATATACTAGGCCACAAAAAGAGCCTCAGTAAACTCAAAAAGATTGAAATTGTATCAAGCAGTTTCTAAGACCACAAAGGTATGAAACTAGAAATAAATTACAAAAAGAAAATGAAAAATCCCACAAACACATGCAGGCTTCACAACATGCTCCTAATTAACCAATGGATTAATGACCAAATAAAAACATAGATCAAGCAAAGTATGGAGACAAATGACAACAATAATTCAACACCACAAAATCTGTGGGACGCAGCAAAGACTGTGTTAAGAGGAAAGTATATTTCAATACAGGCCTACCTCAGGAAAGAACAATCCCATATGAGCAGTCTAAACTCAGAATTAACGAAACTAGAAAAAGAAGAACAAGTAAGGCCCAAAGTCAGTAGAAGTAGAGACATAATAAAGATTAGAGCAGAAATAAATAAAACTGAGAAGAATATAACAATAGAAAGAATCAATGAAAGCAGGAGCTGGTTCATCGAGAAAATGAACAAAATAGATAAACCCTTAGCCAAACTTATCAAGAAAAAAAGAGAGTCTACTCACATAAACAGAATCAGCAATGAGAAAGGAAAAATCACTACAGACCCCACAGAAATACAAAGAATTATTAGAGAATACTATGAAAAATTATATGCCAACAAACTGGTTAACATAGAAGAAATCGACAACTTTCTAGAAAAATACAACCTTCCAAGGCTGACCCAGAAAGAAACAGAAAATCTGAACAGACTAATTACCAGCAAAAAATTGAACTGGTAATCAAAAACCAACCTAAGAACAAAATGCCTGGACCAGATGGCTTCACCGCTGAATTTTATCATTTAGTGAAGACCTAATACCCATCCTCCTTAAAGTTTTCCAAAGAGTAGAAGAAGTGGGAATATTTCCAAACTCATTCTATAAGGCCAGCATCACTCTAATACTAAAACCAGGCAAAGACACCACAAAAAAAGAAAATTACAGACCAATACCCTGATGAACATAGATGCAAAAATAATCAACAAAATACTAGCAAACTGAATTCAAAAATACATCAAAAAGATCATCCATCATGATCAAGTACAATTTATTCCAGGGATGCAAGGATAGTACAACATTTGAAAATCCATCAACATCATCCACCACATAAACAAAAAGAAGGACAAAAAACCACATGATCATCTCCATAGATGCTGAAAAAGCTTCGAAAAAATTCAACATCCATTCATGATAAAAACTATCAACAAAATGGGTATAGAGGGCAAGTAACTCAAAATCATAAAGCCTATATATGACAAACCCACAGCTAACATCATACTTAACAGCGAGAAGCTGAAAGCTTTTCATCTAAGATCGGGAACAAGACAAGGATGCCCACTCTCCCCACTTCTATTCAACATAGTTCTGGAGGTTCTAGCCACAACAATCAGACAACACAAATAAATAAAAGGCGTCCAGATTGGCAAGGAAGAAGTTAAACTGTCCCTGTTTGCAGATGACATTATATTGTACATAAAAAACCCAAAAGAATCCACTCCAAAACTACTAGATCTAATATCTGAATTCAGCAAAGTTGCGGGATATAAAATTAATACACAGAAATATGTTGCATTCCTATACACTAACAATGAACTAGTAGAGAAATCAGGAAAACAATTCCATTCACAATTGCATCAAAAAGAATAAAATACCTCATAATAAACCTAACCAAGGAAGTGAAAGACCTATACTCTGAAAACTACAAGACACTCATGAGAGAAATTAAAGAAGATACCAATAAATGGAAACACATGCTATGGATAGGAAGATTTAATATTGTCAAAATGGCCATCCTGCCTAAAGCAATCTACAGATTCAATGCAATTCCTATCAAAATACCAACAGCACTCTTCAATGAACTAGAGAAAATCGTCCTAAAATTCATATGGAACCAAAAAAGACCCCGAATAGCCAAAGCAATCCTGAGAAGGAAGAATAAAGCTGGGGGGATTATGCTCCCCAAATTCAAGCTCTACTACAAAGCCACAGTAGTCAAGACAATTTGGTACTGGCACAAGAACAGACGCATAGACCAATATAACTGGCTAGAGAGCCCTGATATAAACCCAACCATATATGGTCAATTAATATATGTTAAAGGAGCCATGGACATACAATGGGGAAATGACAGCCTCTTCAGCAGCTGGTGTTGGCAAAACTGGACAGCTACATGCAAGAGAATGAAACTGGATTATTGTTTAACCTCATACACAAAAGTAAACTCGAAATGGATCAAAGACCTGAATGTAAGTCATAAAACCATAAAACTTGTAGAAGAAAACATAGGCAAAAATCTCCTGAATATAAGCATGAGCAACTTCTTCCTGAACACATCTCCTTGAGCAAGGGAAACAAAAGCAAAAATGAACTCATGGGACTACATCAAACTAAAAAGTTTCTGTACGGCAAAGGACACCATCAACAGAACAAAAAGGCATTGTACGGTATGGAGAATATATTTGTAAATGAGATATCTGACAAGGGGTTAACATCCAAAATACATAAAGAACTTACACACTTCAACACCCAGAAAGCAAATAACCCTATTAAAAAATGGGCAGCGGATATGAAGAGACAGTTCTCCAAAGAAGAAATTCAGATGGCCAACAGACACATGAAAGGATGCTCCACATCACTAATCATCAGGGAAATGCAAATTAAAACCACAATGAGATATCACCTCACACCAGTAAGGATGGTCAGCATCCAAAAGACTAAGAACAACAAATGCTGGCAAGGATGGAGAGAAAGGGGAACCCCCCTACACTGCTGGTGGTAATGGAACCTAGTTCAACCATTGTGGAAAGCAATATGGAGCTTCCTCAAAAAACTCAAAATAGAAATACCATTTGACCCAGGAATCCCATTCCTTGGAATTTACGCAAAGAATACAACTTCTCAGATTCAAAAAGACATATGTACCCCTATGTTTATTGCATCACTTTTTACAATAGCCAAGCTATGGAAGCAACCTAAGTGTCCATCAGTAGATGAATGGATAAAGAAGAGGTGGTACATATACACAATGGAATACTACTCAGCCAGAAGAAAGAAACAAATCGTACCATTTGCAACAACATGGATAGAGCCGGAGGATATTATGCTCAGTGAAATAAGGCAGGTGGAGGAAGACAAGTGCCAAATGATTTCCCTCATTTGTGGAGTATAACAACAAAGCAAAACTGAAGGAACAAAACAGCAGCAGACTCACAGGCTCCAAGAACGAACTAGTGGTTACCAAAGGGGAGGGGTGTGGGAGGGCGAGTGGGGAGGATGGGAGAAGGGGATTGAGGGGTATTTTGTTTAGTACACATGGTGTGGGGGATCATGGGGAAAACAGTGTAGCACAGAGAAGGCAAATAGCAAATCTGTGGCATCTTAGTACACTGATGGACAGTGACTGCATTGATAATATGGGTAAATGTAGTTACCACATTGTTTTTTCATGTGAAACCTTCATAAGCGTGTATATCAATAATACCTTAATAAAAATTTAAAAAAAGAAGGGGAAAGAGGACAAAAGGGTCATTCATTGAGATTACAAGCATCTTTTATGTTCCCTGACATTCTTCCACTTGATCTAGGACCTTAATACCACTCACCTGGTCTATTAATAGTAAGGCCCTCTCTCTCTGATCCTCCAACTCATCCTTCATCTGCCTATAATCTTGCTGCCGGGGACAACTTTCTCCCCTTCTGTCTAGTTAATGCAATTACTCTGCTAATGTCTTGCAAAAATCCCACCTTCTTATAGGAAACTATCGTTGACCACCATTCCATCCTCTTCCACTGACAGAATAAGGCCTTTCCCTGGGCTAATGCTGACCTTTGCTACCCCAAAACTATTCCTGATTCTTGAAGCAAGGGATCTCTCAGCAAGTCTACCCTGAGCCTCTAAATTGGCTTAAGGGCTCCTCCTCAGTGTTCTATGGTTCCTTCTGTACTCTTCCACCACACCACGTGTTTGTTTCCCATCTATCCTTCCTGAGGTGCCGTGAGCTCTGTGCTGATGCCTGTGTACCTATTGCACCAGCATACTGCTCGGCACAAAATAAACAAACATGAATAGTTAAACAGACATGAATAAATGACTTAAAGAATCTGTTCAAAAACCTTTAATGGGGCCACATTCATTTCTACCATTGTCTAATGAGAAATCACACCAACTGCTACTACTTTCAGTTGCATAGGATTTCGTGGTTTATGCTTTTAAATGCATTATCTTGTTTATTGCTCACCAAGCAGAGTAGGTCTGTAATTATTGTTTTACAGATAAAGAATGTGAGGATCATAGAATTTAAGCGATTCATACAGGGTAAGTAGCAGTATGCAGCTACTCAGAATTTGGGCCTGCAAGTCTTATGATTTTTCTGTGATAATAGATCAGCCCTGCCCAGCTGAGTTCATTCCTGCCTCATACCTCTGAATGCTGGAAACTGAGTTGAAGCTACTCCCCTGCTCTGTTCCTATTCCACTGAACTGTTAAGGTGCTCACATTTCCCCTTTTCAAAGTCATCACACCCAACCACTGGACCATATCTTCCTTAAACTCCTTCACTATTGGCATCTCCATTAACTTTCTGCCTTAGATTTTTCCCTTAGTTTTCTCACTATGTGTTAGTTTAGCTTCTCTAACTTGGCCATGAGCATCTGGTAACAGAAGATAGTATCTTAATCTTCTCTATTTCTTGAGTACACTCAATGTGCCTGGTTCAGTTGGCACAACATAGACACTAAATACCTGTGAAGTAAACCAAAGTCTTTCTACCCTTTTGTTAAGAACAGTGCATGTCTTAGAGTCAAATCCCAATTAAATAAGAGAAAAAAGTGATATTCATTCTGTCACTAGAAGCCATAACTCTATCAAATCACAGTGGATTTACTTAGGTGTGTAATCTTGGTGTATGCTACATAGATAAGTACCTGTCGCAGGAACATGCAAACAAATGTAAACTTGGTGAACCTCTGGAAAATATGCAAACGCAACTGGCTTTGTCGGAGGTTCTGGGTGCAGAACCTATTAAAGCCAAGCCACAGTTTTCTCATCTATGAGTAAGGTTTACTGATATTTGCCCGGCAGGCTTCATAGGATTGCTGTGACTCAAATGAAAAGAAACAGTATTTTAGGGCTCTTGGAACCCATGGAAATAATGCAAAGTTGTTTCATCTCATTTAGTAGAGGATTTATATATAGAAGTGGTTCTCAAAACCTGGTTCTAGAACTGGCAGCATTAGCACCACCTGAGAACTTGTTGGAAATGTGGAATCTCAGGACCAAGCCCAGACTGAGATCAGGAACTGTGTAAGTGGGTCCCTGCCATCACTGCTCTAACAAGCCCTTCATGTGATTCTGATACATACTACACGCCTTAGGGTGGTGGTTTTGGCTTGGCGATTTGGGCCCCTTGGAGATATTTTTGGTTGTCACACTTGGGGAGGAGTGCCAGCTCTGGCATCTAGTGGACGGACAGAGGCCAGGGACGCTGCCAGATGACCTACAGTGCACAGGACAGGCCTCCACAGCAACATCTCTGGCCCAGATGTCAGCAGTGCTGCAGTTGAGAGAAACTGCTCTAGGGAGGAGAGGTTTTTTTCTTTTCTTAGTGGATCCTCAAATATGTTAAGTGAATGACCCAATAAAATGCAGCCACACCAACGGTGGTTTTACTCAGCGTCCAGTCTCCAGTTGAGAATCTTAAATGACAATCTGAACATATTCCTTCTGTAAGCCTGAGCAGTTTCCCATAGTCTAGAGCATGACTATTCAATCCCTTTTAACCCATGGCCCACCAATCATAAATATTTTCCCAGTCTTTTCTGAGCTTGCTTTATGAAACCAAGTAATAGGTTACTTTTTTCCAAATATAAAATCTTTTAAATATATTTCCCACAAACTTTACACACACTCTTCCTCCCCTCCCCACCGCTTTACACTTGAGAATCATTGTGCTAAAAGTCCAAACTCTTAGCCTGACATTCAAGGCCCTTCAAGATTTGACCCCTACAGAACTCGCCCTGCTCCTTTATGTCCTACGTGCAGCTTTACCCTAACCGCACTGCTGGTGTCCCCCTAAGCTTGGAGTTATATGGCTCTGGGCCCCAGCATGTTTTTTCTGTTCCTAATGCTCCACACATTTGTTGACTTCCTCCTTCAAAGACCAGTTCAAACATGACTTCTTTAAATCCTTCCATAACCAACCTAGAATGTCACTCTTCCTCCATCTACCCTTGGCCAGGAAACCTGCAGCTCCTGTCACACATCATTAAAATCATCTAGCAACATGGTTATCTCCTCCACTGGGAATGGCAGAGCTGGGACTGGAAATCAAGCCTATAAGACTCTGAAGGCAAGTCCTTTCCACTGCACGACACTTTTTACTAGATAGTCCAGCAGCTGTCCCAATGATCTGTAACGGCCCTTTCAGTTCTCACAGTGCTTCTCTGGCGCAGGTGCTGACTAACCTACAGACAGGGAAGCATTAACAGGACAGATGCTGGCTTGGAATAATTGAGGGGTTGTGAGGATAAAGATGGCAAGCAGGAAGAGGCTTTGTAAATTGTGAAGTAGATGTGAGGCTATTAAGTTTGGTGAATAACCTAGTTTCTATATTAACAGGTGGATAATAGAGCCCCCTGAAGGACTGGAAGGTCCCAAGCTGAGACAGACGCATCCATGAGGAATCCTGTGAGGCTCCAGAGTCCAATCCAACCCTAACATGCACAAGAGTCCCTATGGACCTTCCAGAGTGTGGGATCTGATATAAAGCAGGATTGCAGGCTGCCACTGCCTATTCACCTTGTACTCCACGTGATTTTCCATGTCTTTTCTCAGTTGAGGGTCTCACCTGAGAGAAGTCAGAATGGAAGAATGGGAGGACAAGGGCGATGTGGTCAGTCTGTTATCAGCTGGCCCGACTGCCTCCCCGTGCTGCAGGGATTCATGAAATCGGCGGATGTTCTGCACGTGTTCCTCATGGCGTGACGGTTGGCTTCTTGCACTACCACTTCTGTCAGAAGTAAAATAGAAGCAAAATAAATTCCCAAAATAAGCAAGTAAATAAAGGGGCAATGAGAAAACTACTAGCGTGACAATAAATCACTCTTCTGAAATGGTTTTTCAAATCCATCCCCATTACCACATTCTCACTTCATTAACTCTTCTTTGGATTACACGCATCTCCCAAATAATCTTGCCTTCAGTCTTACCCATGCCCCTTTAACAAATTCTCCACATTATAGTCTGAGTGATTTTTTTAAAACACAAATCTGAAGTTAACAAAAACAACAATGTTTAGGGAGTCCTTATTATATTATGTGCCAAGCACTTTTCTAAGCATTAAACGGACACTAACCTGTTTATAATCACTATCATTCCTTTCTAGTTTTGGCTTCTCTCTCTTTTTTTATTAACGAATCATTAATATACACTCTTAGGAAGGTTTCAGAAGAAAAACAATGTGGTTAATACCTTCACCCATATAATCAAGTCACCCCACCAAACCCCATTGGAGTCACTGTCCATTAGTGTGGTAAGATGCCACAGAGTCACTACTTGTCTTCTCTGTGCTATACTGTCTTCCCCAAGACACCCACACACCATGTGAACTAATCATAATACCCCTCAATCCCCTTCTCCCTCCCTCCCCACCCGCCCTCCCCAACCCCTCCCCTTTGGTAACCAGTAGTCCCTTCTTGGGAGTCTGTGTGTCTGCTGCTATTTTGTTTCTTCGGTTTTGCTTCGTAATACTCCACACATGAGGGAAATCATTTGGTACTTGCCTTTCTCCGCCTGGCTTATTTCACTGAGCATAATACCCTCCAGCTCCATCCATGTTGTTGCAAATGGTAGGATTTGTTTTCTTCTTATGGCTAAATAATATTCCATTGTGTATATGTACCACATCTTCTTTATCCATCCATCTACTGATGGACACTTAGGTTGCTTCCATTTCTTGGTTACTGTAAATAGTGCTGCGATAAACATAGGGGTGCACATGCCTTTTTGAATCTGAGATCTTGCTTTCTTTGGGTAAATTCCTATGAGTGGGATTCCCGGGTCAAATGGTATTTCCATTTTGAGTTTTTTGAGGCACCTCCATATTGCTTTCCACAGTGATTGAACTAGTTTACATTCCCACCAGCAGTGTAGGAGGGTTCCCCTTTCTCCACATCCTCACAGGCATTAGTTGTTCCTAGTCTTTTCAATGTTGGACATCCTAACTGGTGTGAGGTGATAACTCATTATGATTTTAATTTGCATTTCCCTGATATTTAGCGATGTGGAGCATCTTTTCATGTGCCTGTTGGCCATCGGAATTTCTTCTTTGGAGAAGTGTCTGTTCATATCCTCTGCCTATTTGCATTTTTTATTTATCTTTATTTTTATTTTGGTATCATTAATCAACAATTACATGTGCAACATTATGTTTACTAAACTCCCCAGTTCATGAAGTCCCCCCACATACCCCATTACATTCATTGCCATCAGCGTAGTGAGAAGCTATAGAATCACTACTTGTCTTCTCTGAGTTGTACAACCCTCCCCGTGCCCTCCCAACATTATGTCGGCTAATCGTAATGTCCGTTTTTCCCCCTCGTCCCTCCCTTCCCATCCATCCTCCCCAGTCCCTTTCCCTTTGGTAACTGTTAGTCCATTCTTGGGTTCTGTGAGTCTGATGCTGTTTTGTTCCTTCAGATTTTTTCTTTGTTCTTATACTCCACATATGAGTGAAATCATTTGATACTTGTCTTTCTCTGCCTGGCTTGTTTCACTGAGCATAATACCTTCTAGCTCCATTCATTTGTTGCAAATATCTGGATTTGCTTTCTTCTTATGGCTGAATAATATTCCATTGTGTATATGTACCACATCTTCTTTATCCATTCATCTACTGATGGATACTTAGGTTGCTTCCATTTCTTGGCTATTGTAAATAGTGCTGTAGTAAACATAGGCATGCATATGTCTTTTTCAAACTGTGCTGCTGCATTCTTACGGTAAATTCCTAGGAGTGGAATTCCTGAGTCAAATGTTATTTCTATTTTGAGTTATTTGAAGAACCTCCATACTGCTTTCCACAGTGGTTGAACTAATTTGCATTCCCACCAGCAGTATAGGAGGGTTCCCTTTTCTCCACATCCTCGCCAACATCTGTTCTTGTTTGTGTTTTGGATGTTGGCCATCCTAACTGGTGTGAGGTGATATCTCATTGTGGTTTTAAATTGCATTTCTCTGATGATGAGCGATGTGGAGCATCTTTTCATGTGCCTGTTGGGCATATGAATTTCTTCTTTGGAGAAGTGTCTATTCCGATCCTCTGCCCATTTTTTAATTGGATTATTTGCTTCTTGTTTGGTGAGGTGCATGAGTTCTTTATATATTTTGGATGTCAACCCCTTAACGGAAAAGTCATTTATGAATATATTCTCCCATACTGTAGGATCTCATTTTGTTTTACTGATGGTGTCCTTTACTGTACAGAAGCTTTTCAGCTTGATATAGTCCCACTTGTTCATTTTTGCTTTTGCTTCCCTTGCCTGGGGAGATATGTTCATGAAGAAGTTGCTTATGTCTATGTCCAAGAGATTTTGGCCTATGTTTTTTTCTAAGAGTTTTATGGTTTTATGACTTACATTCAGGTCTTTGATTCATTTTGAGTTTACTTTTGTGTTTGGGGTTAGACAGTAATCCAGTTTAATTCTCTTACATGTAGCTGTCCAGTTTTGCCAACACCAGCTATTGAAGAGGCTGTCATTTCCCCATTGTATATCCATGGCTCCTTTATTGTACATTAATTAACCATATATGTTTGGGTTAATGTCTGGACTTTCTGTTCTGTGCCGGTGGTCTGTGGGCCTGTTTTTGTGCCAGTACCAGATTGTCTTGATTACTGTGGCTTTGTAGAAAAGCTTGAAGTCTGGGAGCGTAATTCCCCCTGCTTTATTCTTCCTTCTCAGGATTGCTTTGGCTATTCAGGGTCTTTTGTGTTTCCATATGAAGTTCAGAACTATTTGCTGCAGTTCATTGAGGAATGCTGTTGTTATTTTGATAGGGATTGCACTGAATCTGTAGATTGCTTTAGGTAGTATACCCATTTTGACAATATTTATTCTTCCTAGCCAAGAGCATGGGATGAATTTCCATTTGTTGGTGTCCTCTTTAATTTCTCTTAGGAGTGTCTTGTAGTTTTTAGGGTATAGGTCTTTCACTTCCTTCGTTAGGTTTATTCCTAGGTATTTTATTCTTTTTGATGTAATACTGAATGGAATTGTTTTCCTGATTTCTCTTTCTGTTAGCTCATTGTTAGTGTATAGGAAAGCAACAGATTTCTGTGTATTAATTTTGTATTCTGCAACTTTGATGAATTCAGATATTAGTTCTAGTAGTTTTGGAGTGGAGTCTTTAGGGTTTTTTATATACAATATCATGTCATCTGCTAACAGTGACAATTGGACTTCTTTACCAATCTGGATGCCTTGTATGTCTTTGTTTTGTCTGATTGCCATGGCTAGGACCTCCAGTAGTATGTTGAATAACAGTGGAGAGAGTGGGCATCCCTGTCTTGTTCCCAGTCTTAGATGAAAAGCTTTCAGCGTCTCGCCGTTAAGTATGATGTTAGCTGTGGGTTTGTCATATATGGCCTTTATGATGTTGAGGTACTTGCCGTCTATACCCATTTTGTTGAGAGTTTTAATCAGGAATGGATGCTGAATTTTGTCAAATGCTTTTTCAGCATCTATGGAGATGATCATGTGGTTTTTGTTCTTTTTGTTGATGTGGTGGATGATGTTGATGGATTTTCGAATGTTGTACCATCCTTGCATCCCTGGGATGAATCCCACTTGATCATGGTGTATGATCCTCTTGATGTATTTTTGAATTTGGTTTGCTAATATTTTGTTGAGTATTTTTGCATCTATGTTCATCAGGGATATTGGTCTGTAATTTTCTTTTTTGGTGGGGTCTTTGCCAGGTTTTGGTATTAGAGTGATGCTGGCTTCCTAGAATGAGTTTGGAAGTATTCCCTCCTCTTCTATTTTATGGAAAACATTAAGGAGAATGAGTATTGTTTCTTCTCTATATGTCTGATAAAATTCAGTTATGATCCATCTGGTCCGGGGTTTTTGTTCTTGGGTAGTTTTCTGATTACCGAATCAATTTCATTGCTGGTAATTGGTCTGTTTAGATGTTCTGTTTCTTCCTTTGTCAGTCTTGGAAGGTTGTATTTTTCTGAGAAGTTGTCCATTTCTTTTAGGTTATCCAGCTTGTTAACATATATTTTCATAGTATTCTCTAATAATTCTTTTTGTTTCTATGGGGTCCATCGTGATTTTTCCTTTCTCATTTCTGATTCTGTTTATGTGTGCAGATTTCCTTTTTCTCTTAATAAGTCTGGGTAGGGGTTTATCTATTTTGTTTATTTTTTCAAAGAACCAGCTCTTGGTTTCATTGATTTTTTCCATTGTTTTATTCTTCTCAATTATTTATTTCTTGTCTAATCTTTATTATGTCCCTCCTTCTGGTGATATTGGGCCTCATTTGTTCTTCTTTTTCCAATTTCTATAATTGTGACTTTAGACTATTCATTTGGGATTGTTCTTCTTTCTTTAAATAGGCCTGGATTGCAATATACTTTCCTCTTAGAACTGCCTTTGCTGCAACCCACAGAAGTTGGGGCTTTGTGCTGTTCTTGTCATTTGTCTCCATATATTGCTTGATCTCTGTTTTAATTTGGTCATTGATTCATTGATTATTTAAGCCTCCATGTATTTGTGAGCCTTTTTGTTTTCTTTGTACAATTTATTTCTAGTTTTATTCCTTTGTGATCTGAGAAGTTGATTGGTAGAATTTCAATATTTTTGAATTTACTGAGGTTCTATTTGTGACCTAGTATGTGGTCTATTCTGGAAAATGTTGCATGTGCACCTGGGAAGAATGCGTATCCTGCTGCTTTTGGTTGTAGAGTTCTGTAGATGTGTTTTGGTCTATCAGTTCTAGTGTGTTATTCAGTGCCTCAGTGTCTACTTATTTTCTGTCTGGTTGATCTGTCCTTTGCAGTGAGTGGTGTGTTGAAGTCTCCCAAAATGAATGCCTTGCTTTCTATTTCCTCCTTTAATTCTGTTAGTATCTGTTTCACATATGTTGGCGTTCCTGTGTTGGGTGCATATATATTTATAATGGTTATATCCTCTTGTTGGACTGACCCCTTTATGATTATGTAATGTCCTTCTTTATCTCTTGCTACTTTCTTTGTTTTGAAGTCTGTTTTGTCTGATACAAGTACTGCAACACCTGCTTTTAACTCTGTTGTTTGCATGAAATATCTTTTTCCATCCCTTCACTTTTAGTCTGTGTATGTCTTTGGGTGTGAGGTCTCTTGTAAGCAGCATATAGATGGATCTTGTTTTTTTTTTATCTATTCTATTAATCTGTGTCTTTTGATTGGCGCATTCAGTCCATTTACATTTAGGGTGATTATCGATAGATATGTACTTATTGCCATTGCTGGGTTTAGATTCGTTGTTACCAAAGGTTCAAGGCTACCTTCTTTATTATCTAACAGTCTAACTTAACTCTCTTGTTAAGCTATTATAAACACAGTCTGATGATTCTTTATTTCTCTCCCTTCTTATTCTTCCTCCTCCATTCTTTATATGCTATGTGTTTTATTCTGTACTCTTTTATGTCTCCTTTTCTGTTTTTGTGGATAGTTTATTTTATGTTTTGCCTTTAGTTAGTATTTGGATGGTCTGCTTTCTTTGCTATGATTTTATTTTCTCTGGTGACATCTTTTTAGCCTTAGGAGTGCTTCCATCTGGAGCAGTCCCTTTAAGATATCCTGTAGTGGTGGTTTGTGGGAGGCAAATTCCCTCAACTTTCGCTTGTCTGGGAATTGTTTAATCCCGCCCTCAAATTTAAATGATAATCGTGCTGGATACAGCATTCTCAGTTCAAGGCCTTTCTGTTTCATTATGTTAAATATATCATGCCATTCTCTTCTGGCCTGTAAGGTTTCTGTTGAGAAGTCTGATGATAGTCTGCTGGGTTTTACTTTGTAGGTGATCTTTTTTCTCTCTCTGACTGCCTTTAATACTCTGTCCTTGTCTTTGATCTTTGCCATTTTAATTATTATATGTCTTGGTGTTGTCTTCCTTGAGTTCCATGTGTTGGGAGATCTGTGGGCTTCCATGGTCTGAGAAACTATTTCCTTTCCTAGCTTGGGGAAGTTTTCCTCAATTATGTCTTCAAAGACACTTTCTATCCCCTTTTCTCTCTCTTCTTCTTCTGGTACTCCATGAATACTCTTCTGTTTGGATTGGTCACACAGTTCTCTTAATATTCTTTCATTCCTAGAGATCCTTTTATCTCTCTCTGTCTCAGCTTCTCTGTACTCCTGTTCTCTGATTTCTATTCCATTAACAGTCTCTTGCACCTCGTCCTGTCCTCTCTTGAGTCCACTAATTGATTGTTTCATTTCTGTAATGTCTCTCCTGACTTCCTCCTTTAGCTCTTGCATATTTCTCTGTAGGTCCGTCAGCATGGTTATGATTTTTATTCTGAATTATTTTTCAGGAAGATTGTTTAAATCTATCCCACCAGGCCCTGTCTCTGGGGTTGTCTGGGTGATCCTTGACTGGACCATATTATTCTGTCTTTTCATGGTGATAGAAGTGGTCGCAGGCAGGTGCCACGTGTGTCAGCTGGGAGAACAAAGTCCCTTTTTGCTTGTTGTTCTCCTTGCCCTTCTCTGCAGCCTGTGCTGATTACCCATACACCAGGAGGCAGTCTCTGGGATAATCGCCTGAGCTGTCATGTACGGTGCCGCCCTCAGTCTAGCCTAGAGCTCTGCGCGGGTTTTCAGCCACGCCAGGTATGTTCTGCACCGCTTGGTGCCTTCCAGACTTTGCCCTGGATCCGTTGCCCTTCCCAGTTAGCCGTACACCCGCCTCAGGAGATTTTGTGTGGTTGCTGTGGGCGGGGTCACTCTCCTGCTTTTCTGCAGCTGTGGCAGATCCGCCAGACTGTTTGCACCGCCGGCCGGGGGGAACGAATAGCAGGCTGTGTGTCACTGTGAGGGGCTTTGGCTAGTTTGCTTTACCTGGCACCCGGTTATGGGGCCCAAAGTTCGTCAAGATTCCTAGCCTGCTGGGCTGAGTATGCTGGGACGATTTTGTTCTGCTGTTGGGCCCTTTAAGAGTTTTAAAAAAGTGCCCACTTTTCTTTTGTCCCAGGGGAGCTGGCTGTGGGGACCTGCTCGCAGTCTCCGTCTTGGATCCTGCCCTTCCGTTTCTCTAATCTCCAATACACCATGTGATGTGTGTCTGTGCTCCCGATGCAGATCACCTGGGCTAGTTATTTAGCAGTCCTGTGTTTTCACTCCCTCCCCACTCTGATTCTTTTCCTCCTGCCGGTGAGCTAGGGTTGGGGAGTGCTTGGGTCCCGCTGGGTCACGGCTTTGTATCTTACCAGCTTCATGAGGTACTGAGTTCTCGCAGATGTAGCTGTAACCTGGCTGTTGTACTGTATCTTGTGATCTCTCTTTTAGGAATAGTTGTATTTGTTGTATTTTCACAAATATATATGGTTTTGGG
>JAVSCE010010092.1:0-33454 GCA_032199065.1 Smutsia gigantea
AACTGGTGATATTCCATGCATTGAAATTCCACAGTATCAGGATGAATCCTATGTGAAAAGTCCTATCAGACTAACATTATCTTGATGAATGATCAAGATAGGTCAAATGTCTGGACTTAAGTTATATTGACTCTGAAATCTGACCTTATCTTTTATTAGTCCATCCAAAATGGAATGGATTCATTTCTCAAGGACAAAGTCACATTAGGCAAATCCACAGACACTAATTTATAAAACCAGAGACTAGTGTACTAATTTACAATGAATAATGTGGTTATTGCTAGGACACCTTTGGCTAAGCTTCTAGCACTAACAACTCAGGCAGACTTCATAGGAACACATTCTTTCATTTGAGGTATTACTATCAGGCAATATTCAAGTGTGCTGACCCATGAATCACTGCGTTATTTTAAGGTGACTTTGCATGTCATATCTCTTTTATTCAAAGACACCACTGATAGAAATGTACATTTGATTTAATAACAGCTCATGGGAAATAAAACAAACAGTACATTGAATGGACACATTGACTTTGAGTGGCATGTGGACATCAAGGGTATATTATTTGTACCTCACACTGGGTACAGGGTCACTGGTTACATTTACTGAGTATTACTAGTACCAGATATTTTACAAGGCCCTAAGGATACAATATTGAGCAAGAACATACATGATCTTTGCCATCATAGGGCTTATATTCTAGTGGGGGCCTTACACATCACATCAGTCACAATATAGAATGAGCAATTGCAGTAAATGCCATGGAGGAAGCCAACAGGGTACGATGAAAAATAAATTGAGTAGAATCAAGACACAGACAAGTAAACTGTGGCCTAAAAGGGGTAAAAGTCAGCAGGTAAAGAGTTTTTCTAAAAAACAGATTCCACAAAACCCCTGAGGGAGGAAAGAGTTTGTCATGTGGAAGGAAGTAAGAGGCAGCCAGTCAGTTGGAGCAGAATGGGCATGGGGAGAGGAGCTGGAGAGAAAATGGCCACAGGGTAACTGTAGGGATTTGAGGGACTTTGGCTTTTAAGAACACTGAGTGAGATCAAGAGACATTGCAGTTTTGAGAAGAGGAGTAACATGATCAGACTGAAGTTGTGAAAGGATCTCTTGCTACTATATGCGTGATGGACTGAAAGGGAATAGATGAGGAAACAGGAGATCAGCATGGAGACCATGCTGCAGTAACCATGCATGAGAGGATGATGCTTAGAATAGGTTGAAAGAAAGTTGAGATGTGGGATGGATTTGAGATTCCTTTAGGAAGTAGAAGTGACAAGCCAATATCCACTTGATTGATGTAACAGAGGAAAATACTTAGTCTTACTGATTAGTAGCTCCAGTCCACATGCCTTCAGCCTCGCAATTAGCAGGCATTCACAAAATATTTATTGAGTTAAATTTCTTGAACATCAGAGCACTGACCATGGGATCTACCGTGGCATCAACACCATATGGTAGTGAAAGAAGTAGCAGCAGGCCTTCCTCACAAATCTAGACGTAATGTTTTAGCAAAGGGTGGTGGGCAGAGAAGGCAGGAAAAATCTTTTCCTCCTGTTGCAAGGTGCTGAAGTGAAAAGAGGGCCTCTCCAGGAGTCCTCTGCCTAATCATGTCTATCAAATAATATGCTATAATTTGTGTAGCAGAAAGGACTATGATGCCTCGGTAGTACACCATCCCAAAGAGCCAAACATATACCTCACAACAGAGTCCATGACCGGCAGTGGACTCAAATACATTTTGAAAACTGTTAAACCCTAAACTAGTGTATGTGGTTACTAAAATGATGATGATGGTGTTGATGATGATGGTAACATGGTTAAATATATGATTGTAGCTGATTGCAAAACATCAACTTTGCTTTCTGCAATGCCTATTGCATCCTTATTGAAGCTTGGAAAACAAATAAAGCAATACAACCACTGAAACAATACTACTGTAAACAACTGAAAATGAAAATATAATGCTATATACCACCCAAGCTTTTTCTAATCCCATGGGGGTATTTTACAATACACTGTCAGCTGCATCCAAATTTGAGAGTTGAGGATACATGACTCTTAAGACTGACCTTAATAAGTTCCATACACTCCTAAGAACAAAGTTCTGTACAAATCACAACAAATGAATAGAATTATTGAGTAGAACTACTAACTCATGCCACCATATCAAACCAGGTTGAGAGGGCATTCTTTTGTTTCACAACATTTTTTTCTATTTCAAAAAGCACTTTTTTGACAGCCCTCCTTAGAGGTATTATCCAAGAGAAGGCTCTTCTGCCATTCCTGGATGACACGTGCAAAATGTAGAGTGGTGAGATGCACTTTCCAGGTATGTTGTTAGATCACCCACCCTTCCTTTCTCAGATGAGTGCCTCAGCAAATCAAAACCACTCCTCTTGAAGATAAGCCACAAAACACTTTCTGTTTTCTATCAGATTATTTGAATGAGTGCAGAATTGGAGTAGGATTTGTTCTCCAAGGATGAGAACATTTCCTTTGGGGTTTCAGTGAACAGAATGCCAAGTGTGAATCAAGAAAGATTCGTGACAATAGTAAGACGTTGATAGATGTATTGAAATAATGTAAGGGAATTTCACAGAAACATGTTTATGGTTCCTTTTCTGGATAGGAAAAATTGTGGACAATTCAACATTCAAATTCAAAATCATTTACTGAACCTCACACTAGGTGCCATAACTACACTGGGACCAGGATTGGCTGGCAGAGGCCAGGGCAAAAAGAAAATGCAAGGCCCCTTGTACAAAATCATTTTGTATTTTAAGATGGTGACAGCAGAGTATTAAACCAAGTGAGGACTCCTCTAAGCACAGCACCTTTTGTGACCATCGAGATTGCACACCCTGGCTGGAGCTCTATAATAGTGCAATAGAGCAGTAGTGTAATAGAGAGGGATTGATGAAAACTGATTTGGCTCTGACTTTCGGTGTCAGAGAAAGTTGCACAGTGAAAGTAGTAACTGAGTGGGGCCCTGAGGAGGAGGTTTTCTCTAGACAGAGAAAGGAGGAAGACCCTGAGAATAGAAAGGCATTATACAAAGAGGGAACAGCATTTATTTTCTCATTTACCAGATAGTGAGCTCCTACTTTATTCTAGACACTGTAAGGATCCAAAGATGAAAAAGATACAACCCCTACTCTTTAGGTTTATAGTCTAATAGAAAAGACAAACAGGAAACACGAGATTATATGGCTGTTATTATAGACTGAATGTTGTGGGCCCCCCCCAAATTCTTACATTGAAACCTAATCCACAGTGTGATAGTATATGGAGTTGGGGCCTTTGGGAGGTGCTTACATCATGAGGGCAGAACCCTCATAAATGGAATTCATGCCCTTATAAAAAGCCTCTGGAGGGCTCCCTTGCCCCTATGCCATGTGAGGGCACGGTATGAAGACAGTCATCTATGAATGAGCTCTCACCAGATACCTGTACTTTGACCTTGGACTTTCTAGCTTCAGAGCTATAAGGAATAAATGTTTGTTCTTAAAGCCACCCAATCTATGGTATTATTATTACAATAGCCTGAACAGACTAACAGAGAGACATTCATTTATTCATTCAACAAATATGTATTGAGCATCTACTGTGTGCCAAGTACTGGGATAAGTGTCTAGGGTAAAACTATAAATATCTAGACCTGGTCCTACAGTCTAATTGGAAAATGGACAATTTAGCAAGCAATTAAAATGAAGCATGGTATTTGCTATGATAGGAGAACCCATCCAATCCAGTGATGGCAGGAGTGGGGCAGGAAACAAAGGAATGTTTCTTGTGAGAGCTGGTGGGGGGAGTTGTAAGTCACATTGAAAGTTTTAGACTATTCTACAGGCAATGGGAAGGCATGGAAAGTTTCAAATAAGGGTGGAATGTTATGAATTTTAAATCACTCTGGTTACTATGCAGATTGAAGGTAAGAAAAAGTATAGTATATTTGAGGACTAATATTCTAAAAAGGCAAAAAAGGAAATTTCTTTCCTATCAATGACTAACAAGCAAAAATGACCTCACTCAGTTATCTGCTGTCTTGTCAATAGTTTTAAGCTCAAGACAAGTTCACTATGGGTTCAGTGAAACTGATGAATGACAATAGAACATTCTTGGGGTGAATGGATTTATTACCCAACTTGTTTTGCTGGCGATAAGTCAAGTACTAGAATTACATGTGCATCCAACAGTTTGCAGGTCCTTCGTCTCTGCCTCCACCCAGAGCACTGGGCAGAGCTCTTTATATAGTGACTCAGTCAATAATAGCTTATTGCCAATGGGTGTGGAAGCAGTAGCCCAGCAGTAGGCCAGTTACATCATCAGTAGTTTAGGTTCAGGTGAGGATCCTGGTCATAGGAACTTCAATATCTGACACACTCCACCCCTCCAGGATTCTCGCCTCACATTCTACATGCTCTCAATCCTCCACAGTGGTCCCTGTGCAAGAAAACTGGAGCATTGTAACCAGAATCCACAACAGCAACAGAGGATAATAACAACATACAGATAATAACAAAAATTATGATACAACAAAATTTTATATAGGCAATAAAAATTATAATAATCCTTAAGCATGAGGAGGTTATTCGAGCTACATTAAAAACCAGTTCTACTCAGATGAGTTCATGACTCACACTTAGTAGTGGTACAGATAGGGAGCTCCATGCATCCCAGTGAGTAGCAGTATTTTGCTAGGGTATGTGCCCAATCCTCAAAGACCTTTAGGGTGATAAGACACATGTTTTAATGACACCAACATAGGCAAATCCTTTCCATCAGGTAGGATGCATGCAAGAGAGTGGCCCTGTGACAGGATTGTGGCAGGAAACAGGTTCCATAGAGGTCTAGTATACCATACCTTTATGCCTCACCCTGTGGGAGTTAATGAGAGGTCTATTTATAGTGCTACTGGAGGTGCATGCACTGGCCATAATGATAAAACAAAACTCACCAATAAGATTCTCCTACCTTCTGGCCATTAAGGATATGCTAGTATGATCTTTGGGGGCCACTCTACTGTTACTACAGGAACACACAGAAGGTCAGCTTCCAGGCCTTGTCCCAAGGTGCCAGGAGGACCAGCCATCATTGGCCCATGTGTTGAAATGTCTAAGGCCACGTCCACTCAATGGAGTTTCCGGGGTTTAGTGCAGTTGGTGCTGGCAGCAAAGGTATTATTCTGGTGGCCAAATGTTGGCTTCAACAATTCTTCTTGGTTTGTACTTTCAGTTGTATTTGGGAGGCAGCAATATGCATTAGCATGTCTACAGGCCTCAGTGTGCCCTTTCAGGGTTTCTCATTCAATGCCGTAGCACTGTCCAAAAGTGGACTGACCTTCCCCGGAGACAACTGTTGTCTGACTTCAGTCCAGATTTTAAAAAACCATTGTACTTCTCTATAATGCCTACCACGGTGGGATTGTATGGAACATGAAACCTCCATTTGATTCCTAACTTTTGCACTCATTCTTATCATGCATGTCTAGTAAAGTAGGTGACTTGATCATTTTCAATTACCTGTGATCAGACATAGGCTGCAAAGAGATGCTCCAGGCCTCTTTTGGTCTTCTGCTGGTCTGCACAACATGTAGGAAAACCAACAAGAAGTCCAGTAGCTGTGTCCACACAAGTCATGGAATATGGTATCCCTCTGACAAAAGCAGAGACCCAATACAGTCTATCTGCCACCTGACATGGGGTTTTGGCCCCTTAGCTATTGTCCCATGTTGCTGTGGAACTCAGTGTAGGTCCCTTTTAGAGCATACGATACACTCCTGCAGGGCTCTGCTGACTTCTTCAAAGGTCAAAGGCAAGCCCCACTACAGGCTATGGCCCACATTGTCTTTTACCCCACATGCACCAATGATGCAACCATTGGGCCACATCAGAAGCAGGCTTTCCTTCTACCCAGTATACCTAGGCCAATTCACTGGCTTCATTGTTTCCTCGGGATGCCAAAGGTAAATAGCCAGTCACATGATATACTGTAACTGTTTTAGTCTGACCACAGGCCCATAAGCCTTGCCACAGTTCTTGCTCCCAAAGGGGTCAGTGACCAACCAACCATTTGGCATGGTACCATGTCGGTACCACAGACTCAAGCCCCAATAGACAGCACAGCTGTCACTGTAGACAACTAGTGGCGAGTGCTTCTGGATGATCACAGGCCACATTGCCCACAAATCTGCCCATTGACTGTTTTTCCCTTACCATCTTCCATCCATACTGTCTCAGTCTGAGAATGGAAAGCTATGGCCCTCCATTCTGGGGGCTGCCCACAGCTGGAGCCATCTGTGTACCATACATCTTCGGGTATAGGGACTCTTCCCTCCCAGTTAGGACTCTCTGCTACTAATAGTTCTAAAGTAAATTCTTCCTGCTTTTCAATAGTATATATCGCTGGTTCCAATAACCATTAGAGTTCTTCACTCAAGAGGCTAGTATACAGGGTGCTACACTTCTGTAGATACACACCTACTTGGCCAGTGTAGGTGTTTGTGTCACAACACTCCATGGCTTTTGGGTCCAGTCTCATACACACCCTACAATGGGATAGGTTGTTATCACCTTTATCGGGGCCATTCCACTGATGGGTTCTATACCAGCAAAGTGTTGATACATAGCAGGCAATTGTTTTTCTATCAAGGGGTATTGTACCTTTGCCCCTTTCCAGAGTTGTGACCAGAATCCAATAGGGTAGCGAGTTCATTCAAGCTGCTGCCAGAGACCCCAGCCATACCCATCTTCAGTCACATGAACATCCAGCTCACAGGGTCTTGATGGGCCTATCACACTCAAGGCCTGCATGGCCTTGATCACGTGTTTTGCTGTAGTAAAGGCAGATGCACATATCTCATCCCAGTCCCACCTGATGCCCTTAGTACCAAAAGGTATAAGGGCTTTAGAATTTGTGCCAAGTGTGGGATAAACACTCTTCAATAGGCTAGAAGACACCAAAAATCCTGAAACAATGCCACAGTTGTAGGGACAGGAAAGGCCTGGACTTCATCTTTGGCTTCTTCTAGTATAATTTTAGTCTCACCCAACCAGATGACCCTCAAGAATTTGACAGACAAACCAAGTTCCTGAACATTGGTGCTATTGACAGCCCATCCTTTCTCCTGTATATGTTGCAGCATTCCAGGTGCTCACCTTCTAGATCTGCAAGAGAATCAGATGTGAGCATGATATCATCAGTAGAATGGTACAGCCACACCATTGGCTATATCTACCATGCTACCAAGTACGGGGCTACAAGTCCTTGACAGATGGCACTGTGAAGGTATCCCTGTGGAAAGACAGTGAAAGGCCATCGCCGTCCTTCCCACATGAAGGCAAACTGTTCCTGACTTCTTTTCTCTATGTTAATAGAAAAGAAGGCATTAGCAGGATCTACAATGTAATGATATGTTCCTAGTTTGTGACTGAGGGTATCCATCAGGTTTGCAATAGAGACAACAACAGCATGCATAAGTGGTATGACTTTATTCAATTCTCTGTAATCAAGGTTGTATGCCATGAGGGTTTTTTACTGGCCACACTGGGGGATTGAAAGGACTATGGTTGAGCTTTATAATACCCACCTTTTCCAGTTCCTGGAGGGTTTCTCCAATTTCTTTATGCCCTCCAGGCAATTTGTGTTGTTTGGTATTAGTCACCTGCCAAGTCACAGGCAAAGCTGTGGGTGGGTGCCTAGCATGTCCCCTCAGAACTGCCTTCACCACACATATCCTCAGTCTGAGCTCACCTACAGTGGTCTGCAACCATAGGCCCTGCAGGATATCTATCCCCAAAATATATTAGAGATGGGAAAGATATACACGGGATACTCCTTTGGGGGTTGATGTCCTTTTCCCATAGGGATTTGCACTTGTTTCACTCTGGTAGTCTTACCCCCATACCCATCTATAATAGCAGGGGTCCTGGGAAACTGCTCAGGGTTTTCATAAATCTGAACATTCAACCCATGTCTACCAGAGCCAGGACACATTGTATGTTCACTGGGGACCAAAGGATAGATATTTCAATATGTGGCCCCTGGTCCCATCCTGGTCCCTCAGGGCAGGTACCTTGACCTTCCCCTCAATCAAACTGTGTTCCCCAATCATTTTCCTCTGTGGTTCAGGCGAGGCTGGTTCACTCTCCACAGGAAGTCTTGCAACACACAGGCCAGATTTGTGGCTCTATCTCTGGCCTTTGCCTCTTCGTTCTCAGTGGCTGGAAGTGCTGCTCCAGTTACACTTGTTGCCATAGCTCTAGTAAGATGCTGTTTGACTTCGCATCTAATTTCCCTCCATCTGATCCTGCCTGTATTAAATCAACCCACATCTGGGTCCTCATAACCTTCACGGCACCCTTTAAATTCTCCCTCTGAATAGCAGACCTTATTTCTTTCTGTGCTCTCATTGCTTCAACCTGTCCTAAGTCTGCTACTGTACAGGTAACCTCACTTATGGGCTGCCGTAAGCGAGGGGCGAGAATGGCCACTAGAGGCACAAAGAGGGATGTTGGAGCCATTTGAAGCACAACATTTCTCATCCCTGCAGTAAAAGGCTCCTCATCTGGGCATAATTCTCTGGACTATAGAGGGCATTTTTCATGCCTACCTCCTGTAACACGTGTTGGAGCCCAGCATACGCCTGCCATCTAGCACGGGTAGATGGTAAATCACCCTGATTGGGCCACACAGCATGAAGTGCTGCCATAAGCCAATTGAGGAAGGAGTGATTTCCTGGGGTCTGATGTGCATTTTGTAACCACTGCCTCAAGGCAGGATGAACTGTGAGGGAAGCCAGCTTTCCCATCTCTGACCCCGACAGAACAATTCCATCCACCCTTAAATCCCACAGGCACAGGAACCAAGCTGATATTGACTCCGAGTGCTTCTGCTGAAACCGGGAGCCCAAATCCACCAGCTCAGCCTGAGTATAGGGGTGGAGCATAGAGTGCTCCACAACCTGGGGAGGGGGCTGCACCTTTCCTGGAGGAACCCTCGGTTGCTGTCTCTTTATTTTCTTTACAACTACTGTGCGTATTTTCAACAGAGGAGGGGCCAGTGCCTCTGGCATCACCCCTTCATCTTTCCCTGGCTCCTCCATTTCTGGGACTGATGGCAACATTCTCTCCACAAGTGCCTCCTCTCCTACATCCTTTACCTTTTCTGTAGTACCTCACAGCAATGCTAGCTCCATCTTTAACAGCTGTCTTACCTTCACCTCAATACCTTGCAGCTGGTATTCTCGTGCTGCCTCTTCCTATGCTTCTAGCAGGAGTATGTCCTTCTCCTCCATGGCCTTTGCCTCCTTCAGAGCACCTTGCTGTGTTATTGTCTCAATCTGTAAAAAATATTTTACTTCCTCTACTGAACCTCACAGCTCATGTTCTCACACTGTCTCTTCTTGTGCTTTTTGTAGGGGTCCATCCTTTTCCTTCACAGCCTTTATCTCTTGCACTGTACCTTGCAACCATGCCATTTTATTTTTTAACAAATCTTTTACTTCCTCCACTGCATGTCACAGCTGGCGTTCTGGTGTTGTCTCCTCTCGTATCAATGACACTTCATTCTTCAATGAATCCACAGCAGTTCGCAGCTCGCGTTCTCATGCTATTTTTTGTGTCTCTTCAGGAACACGTTCATCTGTAGACTTTTCTAGTACTGTGAGGAACAGCCAAGCCACAGTTCCTATGCCTCATGGGCACTCTGTTTCTCAAAGGACCTCCTTATTATACAGAGGGTCACCTCTACTGCCTCAGGTGTCACCTCAACTTGCCTCCAGTCTGAGGTGGGACTCAGCCCTCCAGGAGGGAAGCCACGTCAGACCACATGCCCACTGGGGGACACTCAACTGTCTCCCCATTCATTGGGGCAGCCTGCTGAAGTACTCCTGTCATAAGGGCAGCCTGTTTTGTTTCTCAGTCAACAGTGAATCCTGCCAACATTGCCAATAGATTTCAGGCCCGGCCACATTCAGCATGGATTTGGTGAGACTGAGGAATGACAATGGAACGTTCTTGGGGTAAAAGTTTTATTACCCGACTTCTTCTCCTGGTGATAGGTTGAGCACTAGAATTATGTCTATGTCCAACAGCCTGCACGTATGTAATCTTCATTCCTCTCTGCCTCTACCCAGAGCACTAGGCAGAGCACTTTTTATAGTGACTCAGTCAATAATGGCTTATTGTCTACAGGTGTGGAAGCAGTAGCCTAGCAGTAGGCCAGTTATATCATCAAGTAGTTTAGGTTCAGGTGGGGATCCCGGCCCTAAGAACTTCAATTTTCCTCACATCTACTAAGGAAAGAAACATCACCTAAGACTTTATTTGTGCTGTCATAAGCTAGGCTTGGCCCAAAAATGGCAGTGGGGTGTGTGTGTGTGTGTGTTTGTTCATGTATACAAACATGAGATGGAGCTCATGGAATCATCAAAGTTCATTACTTGCTCTTTCAAAATGCAGGCATTTTGCCAGATTCATAAGTGATTATGATGTATACATTGAAATAAACACAGTATCCAGACAGGCTGTAGATTACTGTTTTGTCAATGGGTTTCAGCCCTGGACAAGTTCACTATGGATTCAATGAGACCAAAGAAATGACAATGGAACATTCTTGAGGTGAAACAGTTATACCCAACTTTATTTCCACAGTGGCAGGTCAATCACTAGAATCCAGTCCACTGAGAGTGAGTCTCCATGCAGCAAGCCGGTCTCTGCCTCTGGGCCTCTCTACCTGGCCAGCCATCTCAGTCTCTGTCCTCGGTGCTGCCACCACTCCAGCCTCTGGCTCTGCTCTCCTGCAGCCTTGCAGCCGAACCACTGTGTCACTCAGAGCACTGGGCGGAGCTCTTTATATAGAATCAATAACAACATATTACCCACACGTGTGTAGTGAGCTAGCCAACCAGGGCCAGGTGAGAATTGTGGCCATAGGAACCTTGACTGTATCCACAGTATCCAAGAAATATTCTCCTGCCATTGTACTACTTTAGGCTCAGGATATTCTGTGAGGCTTTCTCAAGCCCATTCCACTAACCTCATTTCTACCTTAGGGGTCTCACTGCTTCCCTGGACTCTATATGGGAAAAGGGAGCAGGAAGTACAGATTTTATCTGCTCTAAAGTTCCTCAAAACTATTTAAAATAATAATTGTGCTCTTCCACCTCTGGGGCTCAACCAAAAGAGACAGGCATAAGGACACTTTTTCAAGGACCCCACCACAATCCAAGCTCTCTTTCATTTCCCAGTGAATTCCTATCCTTCAGTATAAAGAATTCTTAGCTGGAGCAGGGAAACTGTGCTCTCATCACGGTTAAATCTAGTGTTCACTGTTACTGCTCTGATTCTTATTCCCCGCCCACCACCTTTGCCAGGGCTAGACTATCAAAACTCAAAAGCCAAGAACTGACTTCTTCAATCTAGTCTCTCATCTTTCCCCTAAGGCAAGGAATGGCACATCTGTAGGAGAAGAATGAAGAGGGGAAGGGATATTGAAGGTGCCAGGAAAAAAAGCAGTGGTTAATCTTTCAAAAATATTATCTGGCTACAACATTAACCATTGTCATTTTAGAGAAAGAAATTGGAATTTAAATTAGACTTTGGATTTTCATGTCAGTGTACCTGCAGTGATTCTTAATCTTCTTTGCAACATTCATGGCCTCTTTAGGAATCTACTACTACAACTACATACTTTCCCCCAAGAAAATGCAATAGATACATATTTCACACACAATTTTCAGGTGCCCCAGGATCATCTGAAGCCAAATACCCCAGATTAAGGAGTGCCAACCTAAAAGAAAAGAATATGTTGGTCATGCCAGTGCATACATTCACCCCTGTGAAAATAATTTCTCAGGATACATCAATAACTGCTCATTCTGGCTTTATACACCAGTCTTATGAACTTAGCCACTATGAATTCAGCTCTGAGAGCTAAGTCCACTTTCAGTGGGCTAACTAAGCATTTTCCTATGCTCACAAGGTTGACAGATGACGCTGGACTGAGGCCAAATACTGTGAGGCCTCCTTGTTAGAGCAACAGCATTGCCCCCAGCACACCTATTTTTCCTCCTGTTTGAATTTTTAATGAATAAAGTCACTGACCTACATGGCAAAGCAACCTACCAGCAAAAATGTATAGAAGAATGCTATGTCTCAAAGACCATGCTGAAGAAAACAAGAATCATATCCCTCAAGGAGCTTACTATCTAATATGGGAGGAAAAAATTAAGTACAGACCAGCTAGGACAGAGTTTGGCAAACTACAGCCCATAGGCAATATATGTCTCAACACTGCCTGTTTTTGTAGTACAGTTTTATTGGAACACAGCCACACCCATTCACCTATATGTTGTCTGTGGCTGTTTTTGTGCTACAAAGGCAGAGCTGAGTAGTTGTGACAGAGACTATATGGCCTAAAAAGCCTCAAGTATTTACTTTCTGGCCCTTTTCAGGAAAAGGTTGCTGACTCCAGCCCTAGAGCTGCGTTTCTCAGATTTCCATGTGCTTATGACTTACCTAGGGATCTTGTTGAAATGCAGATTCTGAGTCAGTGGGTCTGAGGTGAGACCAAAGACTCTGCCTTTCTGACAAGCTCTCCAGTAATGCCAGTGCTGCTGGTCCAAAGACCACACTTTGGGGAGTAAGGATCTAGAATTCTGAACTCTGGGTTATTTACTGAGTGCCACCTGTGTCTGAGGAAGGTTCTTAGGAGATTTCTCATCTTTACAAGAGGGAAATACATTTATCTTGCACAGTTATTGATTCTATGTAGTTCATGTATAGAACCTCACCCAGAGCCTGGCATGTAGTTATCTCTTCATCAACGGGATCTAATATAATGGAATGCTCTGCTTTTTATCTCTACTTTTTTTGGTGGAAGAACTGCCACAAAACTCTCATATTTGCAAGAACAAATCACTGCAGAAATGTGGACTAATTCTATTATTATTCATAGGTCTAGGCTTTCTTGGGGGTGAATAAGTTCTGTTGTCCAGTATTTTAGGCCTTTCTCTTAAGGACTGAGGGTCTTACAGATCTATATTAAGCTTTTTACTGTAAGCCCAACTCAGGCCCAACTCATGGAGACATAAAGTTATTCCCAGCTTATATTTTTCCTTTCAATTTCTGTTTCTGTTTTTTGAGAACACATTAAAGAGTCCCACAGACCATATACAGCCCATATCATACAAAGTACAGATATATATAGAATACCATCCTCTGAACAGGCATGTCAAAATATACACTGGACTGTGAATTCAAATGTCATGCACTGCTCCTTTCAAATGTTATAGCAACTGAGGACAAAGGAAAAATTGCCTTCATATGCTCTGAAAAAAGTTTTTCAGCTGAAATGATTCCTCAAGTTATCTCAGTAGCTAGTGAATAGAAACAAAAATTATCTTGAAGCATTAGGTTATTTAAATGATTTCAACTTCCCATGGACCTTGAAGGGGTACACCTCCTTAAGATATTGGGCTACCTGGGGAAGGCTTGTCTGGAGCTTGCCCTTGATAAACAACAATTCTAAAGACCTTCAAAAATGTGTTGGACATACAGAGCCCCAGCACATGGGTGGCCACAGACCTCAAAATGACACTGGTCTTATCCCACTAGCTATAGAAAACTTAAAGACCTTACGGGATTTGCTGGAATAATTGTGAACAGTTAACCTAGACTTCCCAAGCCATCTCATGACATGTACTGGTTATTTTCCAATTTTCCCTCATTTTCAAGCCCACTTTCTATACTCTGTTCCATGATCCTGGGGCTAAGACTCTGCACACCACATTTTCCAGAATCCCATGCCAGCTGGCTTACTGATGGTTCTGCTATTGGGAGGGACTAACAAGAGACTAGAAGGTAGAAGAAGGGAGAGCAGACTTTCTTAATGTTTGTGGTTACCAGTGACATGGCTTCAGCAACAGAGCTGTTAGCTCTGTTATATATAGCTTTGGCTATATCATCCTGCTTCCTTGTACTGCGACATCTATGCAATCAGTTCCTTGTATTAAATCCCTGCTATTTGAAACACTTAGAGTAGATTGCTTTCTGGACTAGACCTAACTCAAAGTTATCAGATCAAGACCAGTAAACCAATAAAGGAAGTCCCCAG
This sequence comes from Smutsia gigantea, assembly GCA_032199065.1. Taxonomy (NCBI): domain Eukaryota; kingdom Metazoa; phylum Chordata; class Mammalia; order Pholidota; family Manidae; genus Smutsia; species Smutsia gigantea. The sequence continues at coordinate 14,122 of JAVSCE010010092.1, forward strand.
TACAACAAGATTCTCTGCCTCCTGAGCCTCTCTCCAACTTCTTCAGGGTGAAAAAGAGTCTGTGATCAAATATTAAGATAGTGATAGGATGTTGTATACAGGTGTATGTGCTAGCACTTAATGGTTCTACTAAGTCATCCATTATACGCATAGATACCAAATTCAAAAATCTAGATGGATTGTTCAACCACTAAGATAAAGGGAAAAACATTGAGAGTCAGTCACTATGAGAAATACTTTAGCCTGGTGCGGTACAGAAATCCAAGATCACTATTTACTACACCCACACGATCTCCAAAGCACAAAGTGTTTTTAAATAACTACAAATTAAATGTGGTGGGCACAATTCCAGACTGAGCCAGAAGAAACCAATAAAACATTCTGGACACACAACTATGATACCACCAGGAATGATACCACAGGATTTCGCTCTTATTTCTTGATGTATAGTGGGAATCTGTAGCTGCTAAGCAATTTCTACTTTGGAGTATGTGAGGACAGAGAGACTTCTTGGGACCTGACTCAATGTGAATAGAATCTTAGAGACCAATTATAGCAATCATGCTGGCCAACTTTTGAAAGAACACAACTCTCTCATGGTAAGAAGATTCAGGAGCCTTCCTGCACTCAAATAGCAAGGAGCGAACAAGAAAGATGATGGCCAACCACAGGAATTCCTTCTTGCCCCAAGGAGAACTAGTAAAGGAAATCGCCCCCATATGTGATAAATAACAGGGAAGAATCTGGGTGCAGCCTCCCAGGCAGAACTTGAGGGCATGCTTCCAGACTGGGGATGTGGGAAAAGGGAATGAAATTAGTAAGTCAGGGTATGGAGACTGGGGCAGGGAGACTACCTGTAAGTTATAGGAAGGATCTAGAGGTAAATTAAGAACCATATAAATGAAACATTCTGGCTCTGACTGGCAAAAGGAAGAAAGACAATTATCCGGTCTCCAGGCTCAGCCACACAGCACTTGGGAAACCTGGGGGAAATACCACCCACACACCAGAGCACTGCTTTGTATGTGGGAATTTCCATTCTAAGGATCTGGATGGAAAACAGAAGAACTTGGAAGGCCTTGGGAAAATGCTTTCCATTCCTTGAAGACAAACTAAGGAGGGAGATGAATATAAAAAGATTTTTAATCTCTGTATTAGTGAGAAGGGTACCAGGAAGTCACATCTCAAAAGACAATCACCTTTAAGCAAACAAAGGAGGGATAGGCAGAGTTAGACAATTTTGCCCTGCCCTTCTTCTCCTACCAGAACCAACTGAAAATGTGAGTCCCATGTCTTTGAAGAAGATATAAAAAACTGAGTAAAGAATGCAGGGTATTGCTCAGGTCAATAAAGGATGGACACTTTGGTGCATTTGGCCCTTGTGGGTAAAACTGAAGTATTTCCAGAATCTCTCACCAGGCTTTAGTGCATCTCCATATCAATAGGTGTTTCCAAGGGGTGGAGAGAAGTAGTCCATCTCCATACCAACAGGTAATTACAAGGGCGAGCTAGGGCATATCTGGACCAGAAGGTTGCCTGGGGTCCCTTCTTCTGCAGCCAGGTGGGGTCGCAAGAGACACGGGAAAGCAGAAGTGGACCACTGCTTGTAAGCCATAAACAGGTTTTCTCCCACTTTATTTCTCCCTTTAACTGATTTAGGTTTCAAAGGTATTTTGCCCTGGAATTCCCCCCCCCCCCCACCGAGTTACAGCCCTGCACAACAGGGTGAGGCCCAGGAGGAACTAGGACCTGGGAAGGGGGAACCACCCCGAGACCTGAGCAATAGGCAGCCAGAAGGATCTATCTCAGTACCACAGCCTGAGTAACAGGCCACCTAGGCAGTCTATCCCTCCAATGATTCTCAACTTCATGCCTGGTGCTGGAAATAAAGCTAGCCAGTCACCCCTATCACTCCCTAAGTCACATCTCCCCTCCCCATTTCTATACGTAGATATGGTGTTGTTTTACTTAGTTGCTGTTAAGTCTGAGGAAAGGAAATCCCGGGGCAAAATACCTCTAAAAACTGACATCAGTCAAAGGAAGAAATAAAGTTTAAAATCCATTTATTGCTTACAAACTGCAGTCTCGGGCCATCTCTCTTTCCTGCTCCAGCAGAATCAAAACTGGCCCTCCCCTCACCTCTCAGAGTACAGATAAGCCCTCCTTGCCCAGGTAATTACCCATTGATATGGAGATGAACTTCTCTCCACTCAAGGAATGATGCAAATGCACTAAAGCCATACTTCTTTCCACTCTTGAGCACCTGGTGATATGCAGATGTACTAAAACCAGGCGAGATATTCTGGAAATATTACAATTTTACCCACAGTTGCCATGTGTGCTAGAGCTGGACTCATATTTAACACTCCAGGGATGGACTGGAGAATGCTAGCGATCCAAAAGATGGGGAAACTATGGGATGGCCATTTTTGTTATACCATGTTTACAGTGACCCAGCATGGGAGAGTAGAAAGCACAGACTCCTATAGCCACACTGCTCACTATGGTGGCCACTAGCCACATGGAACTATTTACATTTAGATAAACATAATTAAAATGTTAAGTGCAGTTCCTCAGCAGCACTAGCAACATTTCTGCTATTTGATAAGTCACATGTGACAAATGACTACTATATGGGATAGTACAGATATAGGCCATTTTCATCACTGCAGAAAGTTCTTTGGGAGAGTGCCACTCTAGAATCTCAAATACCAGCCCTGCCACTGAGACAGAGACCATGGGTATAGTCAGAGTAGGGTGAGGGCCTCTGGAAAAAGCAGGGTGGGATACTTACAGTCGAGCAATATAACAATAGGCAAAGAAGTCCCTATTGAAACTCTGTTAAGCATTATGCAAAGTCAAGGTCACACTAATTCTCTAGGGTAAAGATACCACACTAAGAATATAGACATCTTCAGTGAGATCAGTTAAAGGTCAAAAGGCCAAGAGCAACTTGGCCTGGAATGTCTGAGTGTTTCACAAATAAAGAAGGGTATCTCAATCTCAGCATAACCCATGACTTCACTGCAAACAGCCCTAGCAAGCAGAGAACAACCCAGCCCACCTTGAGGGCAGGGCAGGTGGTACAAGTCCACACCACTAAACCTTTTTTTTTCATGTTCTCAAAAAATCCTCATCTGCCTATAAAACCCCTAGACAATGCACCACCCCGGACTCCCTTGTCCCCTCCTGGCATGAGCCAGAAGCTCTGTCCTTTCACTTTATCTCTAAATAAAAGCCTGTACCTTGCTCTCCTACCTTGGCTGTTTGTGAAGCTCATTCTTCAGCTTCGTGAACAAGAACCCTGGCAACATCTTTGGGGGCTCGTCCGGGACAGCTTCGGAGGATCAGCATCCAAGCCTGCATTTTCTTTCACTGTCCTTATAGAAGGAAGCTGTGTATGGCACACAACATCGGGCGCTTGTCAGCCACTTAAATGGGACTAGCCCAGCTGCCCATCTCAAAGTCTCAAGTGACAGGTTCCCCTGTGTCTCCCTCAGTGGATCCCCCATCTCCCTTGGGAGCCGGGAATGTCACCTGAGTGGAGGCCAGGATTCCCTTTCAGAGGCATCTCCTTGGATGTAAGGGACCGAGGAAAGCTATGGGCAACTGTGAGAGTCTAGGCTGAGGCTACTCTTCAGCGGCTTCTCAAAGGTCTGTGCGTCTGGAATCAGACCCCCACAGCCCGACTGGGTATCCATGAGGAGTGTCTCTCTTTCTCTGTCTCTGACTTCCAGCCTGCTTCTGCAGGCTGCCCTGGCCTCTGAGTGAGGCAGGGGGCATTCCTAACTCTTCCAACTTCATCAATTTCACGGAACCCAATGCTCACCACCACAAGGTAGGAGATCTACGCTTCGCTCTTATTCCTGACTTAATACTGTACTTTTTATCTCATAAAAATGTGTCTGGGCACCCGTTAGCCACTTAAAAGATGATTAGCATCGGCTACCAGTCTTAAGTCTCGAGTGAAAGGTTTCCCGGTGTCTGCTGCTCCTTGATCCCCCGCCTCCGGATGGATGGGAATGTCGGGGAGTGGCTGAGCCGATTCCCTACTTTCCTATCCTAATCTGTGGACTCCGAGAGCAGACCAGACTAGTAGACAGTGGTCCTTGGATCTCGGCTCTGGCCGACTGATCCGATGGCTCTGAGTGAACCTCCCTCCAGCTAGGCTGCTGCCTATGCGAGAGTTGCAGATGACCCCCCCACAACCTCTTGTCTCACATATCAGATTTGTTACAGTGGGTGGCTGGCTAAATCCCAGGCAGTGGCAGAAACTGGTGTTTAAGAGTATAGACACCCCCCTCCATAACTGTATATGTAAATGGCCCCATTAAAATTCTAGCCATGGCTCTATTCTATCCATCTCTCTTCCTTGGAGGCAGTCTTCCTGGGGCTAAGGCAATTCCTTATCTGCAGCCTGAGTATACTATGCTAAAGTCTGTGCAGAGAAACTAGGGTCTGGATCGGGACTCCCAGAGGCATAAAGTAAGAGCATACTGGTGAGGTCCCCACTAGATCCAGGGCTCTGAAGCAACTCTTGCTGAGTGGGAAGGCAAGAGGGAAATCAAGGCAAGGTACAGGCCATGCTGGTAAGGAGTGGTTAATTCCAGTAGGCCGGCAGAGGGGGTGACTAACCACTGTCACCTAGGCTCCAAAGTGAGGGGACGCCCTCATGGAGAGAGAGGCCAATTAGGTGCTGGGCACCTGCCTTTCTCTCTCTTTCACATGGGAGCAGCCTCTTCAAGTCTAAAGCCAGACACGCCTCTGGCATGCATTCTGAAGAACTGGGAGCAATTCGATCCCCAGACCCTGCACACAAGCCTGGCCTCAATACAAACTCTCTGATGGAGAGGCCTGGCCCCCTGAGGGAAGTATACTGTATAATAAGATCATGCAGCTAGATTTATTTTACCACAAAAAAGGGAAATGGTCAGAAGTCCCATATGTACAGGCCTTTTTTGCCCTTAGGGAAAGTAAAGGACTATGCCCAAAAAGTGGATTAATTCCAGACCCTACTCCAAACCCTAATTCCTCCCCATTGGCTCTGCTATGCCCACCTTATCCAGATCAAAGTCCACTTGCTGAGAGCCCTAAAAGTCAGACCACAGGAGAACTACCACCCCAAGCATCATTGGCCCAATCACCCCACCAGGCTTCCCAGGGGGTAAAGAAAAGACAGTTATACCCATCCTTATTGCCCTTACAAGAAGTAGCCAATGGAGAGTGGGGACCAGCTCATATCCATGTCCCCTTCTCCCTCCAAGACCTGAGGCAAATTAAACAGGACATGGATAAATTTTCAGATGACCCACACAAGTACATAGAAGCCTTCCAAGGGCTTACTTTAACTTTTGAACTGGCCTGGAAGAAGGATGTTATGCTTATACTAAACCAAACCCTTACCGGAGGGGAGAAAGAAAAAGTAATCAGAGGAGCCTTAGAGTTTGGAGATGAATGGTATACTATAAATGCAAGGGGCAAATCTCCAGAGGAACTAATCCGAGTCCCCACGGGCTGTCAGGCAGTGCCATTCACTGACCCAGAGTGGGGCCATGATACAGATGATGCTGACAACTGGTACAAGGACCACTTTATAACTTGTATTTTAGAAGGGCTGAAAAGAGCACGAGTGAAACCTATAAATTACTCTAAATTATCAGCCGTGATGCAGGAAGAAAAATAAAGCCCCTGAGCCTTTCTGCAACGGCTCAGGGAGGCACTGGTGAAGCACACTTATATGTCCCCAGAGTCCCCAGAGGGCCAAGTCATTCTCAAGGATAAATTCATCACCCAATCAGCCCCAGGTATCAGGAAGAAGTTACAAAAATTGGCATTTGGCCCAGAGCAAAATCTGGAAAGCCTCCTGAAGGTCACCACATCAGTTTTCTATAATAGAGATGAGGAGGAAAAGAGGGACCAGGAGAGGAGAGATAACTGAAAGGCAGAGGCATTAGCGATGGCCCTGCAGAGAGTCAACTTTGGGCCTCCAAGGTTGGAGAAAGGGAGACCAGCCCAAGGGACCAGGCCCTGGGCGACTTGTTTCTTTTGTGGCAAAGAGGGGCATTTTAAGTGAGAGTGCCCTGGGGTAGTCGCTCCAAACCACCAACAGCCTGCCCACTCTGTCAAGGAGACCACTGGAAGCAAGACTGCCCTCAGAGGTGTATGCAACTGGGGTCGAACTTGCAACAATGTGGTCAGGACTGAAGGGGCCCAGGGCTACCCATGCTGGCTCCTGTCACCACCATAACTACACAGGAGCCAGCCATGGGTGATTCTCTCTGTAGGAGGCCACATCATTGACTTTTTGCTCGATACAGGAGACACCTATTTGGTCCTCCTCCATAATCCTGGCCCTCCCTCCTCCCAGTCAACTGCTATTAGAGGCGTATCTGGGAAGCCCATGACCAAATGTTTTACTCGGCCTTTAAGTTGTGGTGGGACTCAGTGCTGTTCTCCCGTGCTTTCCTAGTGGTCCCAGAAAGTCCAACACTGCTTCTAGGCCGTGATATACTTTCTAAAATACAAGCCTCTGTACATATGAACATAGAAAGATATGAGCGATGTCTTCCCTTAGTGGAAGTAGACATTAATCCTGAGGTCTGGGCAACTAACGGAATCATTGGAAAAGCAAAATCAGCCCGACCTGTAGATTCATCTTAAAGACTCTAATCACTTTCCTCATAAGAGGCAGTATCCCTTAAAACCAGAAGCTCGTGAAGGCTTGAAACCAGTTATCAATAACCTAAAAACTCAAGGCCTCTTGATAGCCTGTAACTGTCCTTGCAACACTCCCATATTAGGAGTACAAAAGCCAGATGGAAGCTGGCACCTTGTACAAGATCTATGAGCCATTAATGAAGCAGTTGTGCCCCTACATCCTGTAGTACCTAATCCCTATACCCTGTTATCCAGGATTTCTGAGGGAGCAGCATGGTTTACTGTGCTAGACCTGAAGGATGCTTTCTTTTGTATCCCGCTTGCACCTGAATCCAAGTTTCTCTTTGCTTTTGAGGATCCTGTAAATCCCTCAGCTCAATTAACCTGGACAGTTTTGTCCCAGGGATTCAGAGATAGCCCATATCTATTTGGGCAGCTCTTAGCCAAGGACCTGGCCTTATTTGAGTCAAGAGAGGCAGAAATCATCCAGTATGTGGATGATATACTTCTCTGCACCACCACAGAGGCAGAGTGTCATCAGGAAAGTACTCAGAGATTACTGAACTTTCTAGCTGATTGTGGCTATAAGGTCTCTCATCAAAAAGAACAGATCTGTCAGCAGCAAGTAAAATATTTGGGCCTTAACCTCTCTCAGGGAACTAGAGCCCTGGGGGAAGAGAAAATTCAGCCCATTCTCTGCCACCCATTGCCCTCTACTATCAGGCACCTGAGGAGATTCTTGGGCATCACTTGGTATTGCAGAATTTGGGTCCCCAGATATGGAAGGTTAGCCAGAACCCTCTACCAACTCCTTAAAGAAACCCAAAAGGAAGGCACCATAAAAGTCCAGTGGGAACCTGATGCTATTAAAGCTTATGAGGCTTTGAAGAAAGCCCTACTCCAGGCCCCCACCTTAAGCCTGCCCACTGGAAACTGGTTTAACCTATTTGTTACTGAGAGATCAGGAGTGGCACTGGGAGTACTAACTCAACCTCGAAGAGAAATGCAGTAGCCCGTTGCCTATCTAAGCAAGGAACTAGACCCAATATCTAAGGGCTGGCCACACTGTCTGAGATCTGTGGCAGTCGTAGCCCTGCTAGTACCTGAAGCCACAAAGCTGACCCTGGGAATAGACTTGATAGTGCATGCACCCCATAACATCACTGGCTTATTGAACACCTGGGTGGACCTGTGGTTATCAGACAGCAGGCTACTGAAATATCACTCACTCCTGCTTGAGGGCCCTGTAACCCAGCTGCGGACATGCTCCACTCTAAATCCAGCTACCTTTCTACCTGAATCCATGAGCAAAGGACCCGAGCATGACTGCCAACAGGTCCTTGCCCTAAACTATTCTGCCAGAGAAGACCTAAAAGACACCCCCTTAGAGAACCCAGAGCTTGTCCTCTTCACAGATGGCAGCTCCTTTATTGAGCAGGGCCAGCAGAAAGCTGGCTATGCAGTTGTCACTCTGTGGGATACTACTGAATGCCAACCACTTCCCCTGGGCACGAGTGCCCAGCTGGCAGAATTAATAGCCCTCACTAGAGCCCTTGAAATAGGGAAAGGAAAGAGAGCCAATATATATACTGATTCTAAATATGCATACCTAGTGCTGCATGCCCATGCAGCCATATGGAAAGAAAGAGTTTTTAAACTCTGATGGTTCCCCTATCAAATACCATAATGAAATAAACCAGCTAATACAAGCAGTACATAAGCCTAAAGAGGTAGCAGTTATTCACTGCAGAGGCCACCAGAAAGGAATGGATGAAGTAACAGAAGGAAACAGGCAAGCTGATACAAAAGCCAAAGAGGCGGCTCGAGAGACTTATAAGGCACCTATCCAAGCCCCTCTCTTATGGACAGGTGTGCCAGGTGATATTATCCCCAGCTATAGTAAGAAAGAGCTACAAGATGGCCTCTCCAAAGGCAGTTCTCTCCTTCCCTCTGGTTGGCTTCAGACAGAGGATGAGAAAATTTATTTGCCTCAGAGTACAGAATGGAAAGTTCTTAAAACTTTACACCAGACTTTCCATTTAGGTATAGAAAATACCTATCAGATGGCCAAAAGTATTTTTGCAGGCAGTAGTCTATTAAAGACCATAGAGCAAATCACTAAAGCTTGTGAGATCTGTCAAAGAAATAACCCATTAAAAAGAATAGCTGTTCCTCCTGGATTATAGCAAACAGGCAGATACCCAGGAGAGGACTAGAAAATAGGTTTTACACATATGCCAAAGGCAAAAAGATTCCAATATCTCCTTGTGTGGATAGATACATTCACAGGATGGGTCGAGGCCTTCCCCTGTAGAACTGAACAAGCAAAGGAAGTAGTGAGAATACTCTTGCATGAAATTATTCTCCAATTTGGCATGCCCCAAGGATTAAAAAATAACAATGGCCTGGCATTTAAAGCAGCTGTGACCCAAGGAGTGTCCCAAGCCCTTGGCATTCAGTATAATTTACACTGTGCCTGGAGGCGACAATCCTCAGGTAAAGTAGAAAAAACTAATGACATTATTAAAAGACACCTAAGAAAGCTGTCACAAGAAACTCACTTGCCCTGGCCTGACCTACTACCTTTAGCCATAATAAGAATAAGAAATACTCCCAAAATTTCGGGGTTAAGTCCCTTTGAAATGCTCTATGGAAGACCTTTCTTAAGGAATGATTTAATCATGGACAGAGAAGTCACAGAGATAATCCGATATGTGACACACTTTGCTAAATTCCAGACACTCCTTCAAAATCTAACTGAAGGACAGAACAGAACCCCTGGGGAAGCCCTCTTTGAACAGGAGATAAAGTCCTAATTAAGTCAATTCCTTCTAATTCTCCAACTCTTACTCCAGTTTGGGAAGGGCCCCACACTGTTATACTCTCTTCTCCTTCAGCCATCAAGGTCACAGGTATCGAGGCTTGGATTCACCACTCCAGAGTAAAGGCCTGGAAAAACTCCTCCCAAGACCTCCTAAACAACACAGATAAAGAAAAACCTATTAAACAGAACACCAAAATTCAGGAACCCGAGTATGCCTGTGAACCTATAGAAGGTGTGAAACTACTGTTCAAAAGAAGATCCTCAACTACCAATGTTTGAGATAAGTACCCCATAACTTCTGAATACTACATGTTTTTTTTCCTCCTCTTTTAAGTAATCAATATGAAGTCTACATTACTCTTTTATTTGCTGCTCTCTAATGCTCCCTTCATAATAAATGAATCTAATTCCTTCTTAAATTGGGCTGAAGATGTAGCTAGAATAAATGGAAGTTCATCCTGTTGGATATACGGGTTACTACCTGTTTCTAGTACTTCAGGAATCCCTTGGTGGGCATCTCCTCTTCAGGGACATGATTGGTTGCAATTACAAATTCTTATAAATGATGCATGCACTGCCCAGGGTATACTAAGTGTTGCAATAACTAATTGGAATGTAAAATTCTGGCCCATTAATAATACCTTAAAGGACAAAGGGCATAAATTCCCCTTTTCTTATGATGTCACAAAGAATTTAGCCACCATTATAGCTCTACCCCAACTACAAAATACATCTAATATGCCAATTCTCCATGTAAATAATCACAGATATGAAAATGTTTTTTTTTTAATCTGGGATGAGTACATTTGGGTTACTCCAATGGCAGGATGCTTAAATCAAAAGGGCCCCCTCTGTTGGGAACAAAGAAACCATTCTAATGACCATTGCCCAAGTCTCACCCGATATTTAGGTTGGCTTCCCAAAGATCACTGTTCACATACAATAACTTTACAGGCTACAGATTGGTTCACCACAGATTGGTTATGGCACCCTGGAATCCGTTGGCCAGCCCCAAACGGCACTCACTGGCTGTGTGGAACTAATCTCTGGCCATGGCTTCCTCCAGGGTGGATAGGGAGATGTACTCTAGGATTTCCCTGGCTGCAAGGACAATGGGTTAAGAATATCCCACATCCTGCAAACCTCCCAAACCTCCAACATCGATGGACCAGAAGTGTTTTTCACTGGTATGATCACCTAGCCTCAATTTTTATGCCATCTCTTAGTTTAGAGGACATAATTTGGCATATTGAATCCTTAACCAATTTTACCCAAAGGGCCTTAAATGATACTATCCGAGGAATAGCCCTCTTAAATACTGAAGTTAAACTAATGCACCAAGCAGTTATACAAAATAGAATGGCACTAGGCACCTTAACAGCAGCACAAGGAGGGACCTGTGCCATAATCAAAGTTGAATGTTGTGTGTACATTCCAAATTATTCACAAAATGTCTCTGATTCACTCCAGGATCTCCAAAGGCAAATCCAAGCTTTGTGAGATCCAGAAATTCCATGGACTACTACAATAGGAAACTGGCTTTCTATGTCCTTTTGGTGGAAATCCATTTTACTCATTGGGCTCATCATTATCCTGATACTAATATTTGGCCCCTGTATACTTAACCTAATAACATGATTTGTTCTATCTCACCTAGAAGCCATAAGACTGCAAATGGTGATGGAAATGCCCATCTTCCGAGGCCCTCTTGACTGACCACTGATGGAGACCTAACTGCACCCCTTACTGCACCCCCTCTCAGCATGAGGCAGCCAGAGTGGTCATCGCCCCCTCTCCCTAGCAGCAGTTAGGGTCTCCATCTGTAGAGGGGGGAATGAGACAGGGACCGTGGGTGTAGTCAAAGCAGGGGGGGGATATTTACAGTCAAGCAATATAACAATGGGCAAAGAAGTCCCTATTGAAACTCTGTGTTAAGCATTATACAAAGTCAAGGTCACACTAATTCTCTAGGGTAAAAATATCAGACTAAGAATACAGATCTTCAGTGAGATCAGTTAAAGGTCAAAAGGCCAAGAGCAACTTCGCCTGGAATGTTTGAGTGTTACATAAATAAAGAAGAGTATATCAGCATAACCCATGAGTTCACTGTAAACAGCCCTAGCAAGCAGAGAACAACCCAGCCCACCTTGAGGGCAGGGCAGGTGGTACAAGTCCACACCACTAAGCCTTTTTTTTTTCATGTTCTTGAAAAATCCTCATTTGCCTATAAAACACCCCTAGGTAATGCACCACCCCGGACTCTCTTGTCCCCTCCTGGTGTGAGCCCGGAGCTCTGTCCTTTCACTTTATCTCTAAATAAAAGCCTGTACCTTGCTCTCCTACCTTGAGTGTTTGTGAAGCTCATTCTTTGGCTTCATGAACAGGAACCCCAGCATCACTACTTCCTAACTGTGTGTCTTTGGGCAAATCATTTTAGTTCTCTGAGACTCAGTCTCCTTGTCTGTGAGGTGGGATACTGGGAGAATTTACCTCACAGACCAGGATCCAGTGGTCATGAGGGTGAAGTACTCAGCAGAATGTCTGGCACATAATAATGATTAGTCAGCTCTCCAAGTAAACTAAAAAACTCCTTGAAAGGAGATCACATGCAGTGTGATTCACTGCATGCTCTCCAGAGTCTTGCATAGAGTACACATCACCAAATGTTTACAGAGTGCCCTGCTAAACAAAACAGTTGGGTGAGAAATGGAACTGCCCTTTTTAAACTGTACCCAAGCAGACCAGACTGCCCTCAATACTTCCTCCTTCCCAGAGAAAGAGTTGTGGAGGCTTCCAGCAAGTGGCCTATCACTTTGAAAAGTGCCAGATCATTCCAATTTCATAAGAGTGAGTTTTTAAACGATAAGCAAAGCAGGAAACTAGCCAGGTTTAAGATAAACTCAGGAATTCTTAAGTAACAGATGAATTACCTCAGATAAAAATTGGCTAAGGGAGGAGGTAGCCTCCTGGGAATGATGAGCCTGGGAGCATTTGTATTCAGGTATTGACATTAACCCAAATGCTTTTAATTATCATTATTCCCACTAGATTTGCAAGAGAAAGCCTCAGGCACACTCCCGGCAGCTGAAAGGAATTCTTATGGGCTATCCTGGCAGCACTGATTGGGGCTGGGGCTGGAGTCCTTCAGCTGCAGCTGGTCACATTTTGGGATACTGGGTTCAAGCTATGTGACTTCCCCCATCCTAGCCTCACTCCGACAGGTCCCTAACATTTGTCCCATCCCTAACCCTAGCCCTTCATTGGAATTAGGGCACCCCAGCCCCACTTTGTCACTCCCTTTAACAGCGGAACCTTTTCACCTCAACACACCCCAAGCAGGCTTGTGTCTATACCTCTCCACTGACACCTCTTCCAGGCATACCTTCTTCCACACTGTCAAGTCCAATACCAGTTTCAAATTCTCTTTTTACTGAATGCTTCATCAGTGCTTCTCTTGTCAATGGGTTTCAGCACTGGGCAAGTTCACTATGGATTCAATGTGACCAAAGAAATGACAGTAGAACGTTCTTGGGGTGAAAGAGTTATACCCAACTTTATTCCCATGGTGGCAGGTCATCAATAAAATCCCATTCACTCAGAGCTAGTCTGCATGCAGCAAGCCAGTTTCTGCCTCTGGGCCTCTCTGCACAGTCATCCCGCACAGACATCCTCTGGCTCTGACCTCGGCGCTGTCACCACTCCAGCCTCTGCTCTGCTCTCCTACAGCCTTGCAGCTGTGCCACCGCATCACCCAGAGCACTGGGTGGAGCTTTTTATATAGAGTCAATAACAACGTACTGCCCACACGCGTGTAGTGAGCCAGTCAACCAGGGCAGGTGAGAATCCTGGCCACAGGAACCTTCCCTTCTCTACAGTGCTCAACACAGCTGGCCATGTCCTTCTTTTGGAAACTCTTTTTGTGACTCCTAGGCTAGAGCTCCTGGTGGCCCTCTCACCTCCCTGGCCTTTCCTCCTCTGTCTCCCTTGCTCACCTCCATTCCTCACATGCCAGTCAGGAGGCACTTTCTCAGAGGTAATTTGGATTATGTCACTCCTCTGTTTGAAGGCTTCAAAAATCTTCCTACTACATTTAGAAATCCAACCCCAACTCCATACCTAGGCTAGTAGGGCTGTAACTCCAGCAGGAAAATCCCGGGGCAAAATACCTTTGAAACTGAAATCAGTCAAAGGGAGAAATAAAGTGGGAGAAGCCCATTTATTTCTTACAAGCAGTTAACTTCTGCTCTCCCTTGTCTCTCTTGACCCTGCTGCAGAACAAGAGGCCCCCATCCAACCTCTCCAGTCCACACAAGCCCTCCCTGGCCCTTGTAATTACCTATTCATATGGAGATGGACTACTTCTCTCCACCCCTTGGGAACACCTATTGTATGCAGATGAACTAAAGCCAGGCAGAGATTCTAGAAGTATTGCAATTTTGCTCACAAGGGCCCTCTGTGCTCTGGGCCCTAACTCCCTCCCCAACTCAACCAAAGCACCTCCTTCCTTACTTAATTGCCTCCAGCTACATTGGCCTTCCCTTTGTTCCACCTGTGCCAAGCTCACTCTGACCTCACCACCTATGCCCTAGGTTTACCCTAGGCCCGGACTGCGTTTCACCCTGATCTTTACCTGGCGTGCTCCATCTGTCATTCAGATCTCAGTCCAAATGTTCCTTCCTCCAAAAGGCAATAATCTGACCTGCTCTGATACTGAGCTATTTACAGTGTTTATCTCACACATTGTGAATGTTTGCATACTTTGCTGCAGAAATATTAATGTATTTGATTGCAGGATGTTGCCCCTAACCCTGTCAAAGGTGTTACATAATATGATACATTATCTGAATTTTCATTTACATCTGCACTCAAGAGCTTTGGGTAAGGGGCTACAGATCTGCATAACTCCCTGTTTTACACGTGAAAAAACCCAAGTTCCAGAAAAGGGAAATGAATGTCTGAGGTATCATATTGAAAACTCAGATCTTCTATTTCCTACATCAGTGCTATTGCCTCCTATCCTGTGCTACCACCCTAGAGACATTGGCACATGCCTGGTGTGTCTTACAAGAGAAATCTATCTTGAATCACTTGACAGAAAAGTAGGCCACCTCTCTTAATCTCCACAGTTCCCTTCATGTTCTCAAAAGATGGAAAGGAGAGTTATACTTCTAAGACACGATTTGGGGATGGAGAAAGGAAGATAAGGGATGTGAGAGTTTAGAGCAAATATTCTTATTCTCTTTTTATATCAACATCCATATGACTGGGGGTGGATCAGAATGTTAAGAAAACATTGCAAATTGTGTATATGGGAATAAGGAGAGGCAGTGCCACCCACTCTCCCTTGATGACAGGGCAGTACCATCACAAATCAGTCTGGAACAGTATCTGGGAATTAGGTGGATTTTAGCACCAGGACAAGGCAGAGGTATCCCTTCCCTAGCTAGCTGTCTCTCTATATCAGTTGCTCACTAGGCAGAAAACTCTAGACTTTCCTCTCCTTCTCCCACTTTCCTCCTGTAAATTAACGTTCAGACCTCATCCTTAAGGAGCTTCTATACCTGGACCTACTATGCCTAGTTGAGCAATCAAAAAATAAAATCACAGGCCAACAACCGTCAGAGATGGAACAGGGTGGAGCCATGGATAGCAAAGCCAGTCTTCCAACCAATGGTGACACTTCAGAGATATCTGAGCAGAAAAAGATTCAATGGTACAAAGATAGAACACGGGCTTTTGTTCTGAGATAGGATAAACAACAGGATAAATTAAGGTATTCTTTTGATGACAGTAACAATACAGATACTGTTGATTGTGCTTGTAGTTGGTGCTTGCCAGGTTCTGTGGTGAGTGTTTTACAAATACATATATGTGTATGAAATTTCATCCTTACAACTCCATGTATTAGAGCTTATCAGGGAAACAAAGCAACTCTGTATGTTAAATGGAAAAGAATACAGGGAATTAGAAGCTTTGTGACCTTTGAAAGGGCTAGGGGAGTGAAAGTCAGGAAAGTCACTTTCCAGAAATCCAGAAGTGCAGAGCTCTCAATGAGGCCACTGCAATGATCCTGGCTGCTACAGGATTTCAGTGGGGGTACTCTCAGGAGGACCCTAAAAGCCAAGGAGAAAAGCTGCAGATGATCCAGCTTCTCTTTCTCTTTTGCCTTTCAACACTCACACAAGCCCCTCCAATTGGAAGATTACAACCCAGACTCACCCTAGAAAGGGATTCTATGAAATGTTGCTCTGAGTTTCTCCTCCTTGAGCCACAGAAATTTAGAGAGGGATGGTAATGATGCTAGGTTGACAACAAACAATCTAGCTCACATATAAGATAGGCACTGTGACCTCTATTTACAGATGAGGGAACTGCATAATTTTCAAAGGTCTCACATAGGGAAAGCAATAGAGCTAAGACCGGGCTCTTCCTACTTTGTCAAGCTGCCTTTTCCAAAGAGAAGACCAGTCAATGAGTCATGTTTACTCAGAAAGAACTGGATGTGAGAGGCCATGGGAGCCCAAAACAGAATCAAATATAGTCCATGCTCCATGCAAGCTTAAAGGAGTGCCAGATTATCTGCGGATGTGTGGGTTTTCCTAAATTGAACCAAATATAGGGTAATCATATGTCCCAGTTGCCCAGAACAGTCCTGGTATATGCCTACTGTCCCAGAATCCCCTTTGGTTTAGCATGGGTCCTGGTGATTTTTAAACAAAACATTATTATTAATGGTTGCACTAAAATAAGCTGGGGTGTGTTTGGTACCCTCTAACTTATGCATCCAGCTTCTGCCACAGTCTCCTCTAGAAGTGTGTGAGGGGCATGTGCAGTGTGAAGGGTGCTCACTTGAACACCCTGATAAATCAAGACAACCACATAAAAATATGACCAGATCTAGCTGATCCATGATGAACACTTTCCTTTCAAGGGCACACTGCTGCACTACCACTGCTGAAATGGACCACCTTCTGGTTTCACGTGGGACAGGTGAATTGCCTCTGTTGTCCTAGACAGATACTTGATGTATTTAGCCAGTCATGCTGTGACACAGGTCTTGACCTGCAAGTTGCTCAAAGCAGGCTCTGATAGGTATACATAAACAGGGAATAGAGACATCAGCCTTGCCAGAGAGTATATGGATGTAGTCTGATTGCTCTTGCTACAGTAGATCTATTATTTACCATATGGTGTAAATGTATAACTATTTTATTGTATGGCAATGCTTTATTTATTTTGCAAGAATAATCTCAAAATATTAACATTTTGTGCATATTTAATGAAAAATTATGTACCAAATTTCCATTTTTCAAGAAAATTGATGATGAATGGGAAACTTGCACGAAATGCTTGCTGGCATTTACTCTCCACCATAGGAGTTAAAGTGAAATCATTGTGCCCACAGGACAACTGGAAGATACAAATATGCTGAAGAAGCATCAGCATCTCGTTCAAAAGTTAGTAGTTATTTTAAGTAGAACATGCCCAAAGAAAACACGCAGCTGCAGAAGGTATACTTACATATCACTCTGTGAACTGTGATTTTCACTTAGATCAAATGACTGCTCTTAATTAATTTAATGCACCTTCCATTCTAAATTTCCAAATACTTAGAGAAAAAGTAAAGCTACAGCTGTGAATATATTGGTTCCATTAACAGAACGTCCCAAAGAGTTAAAAGATACTTGTTGTATCTGGGCCATTAGATGCTTCATGTAGAATATCCACTAACTATTTCATTTCCTTATCCAATTCACGGAATCAAATTAAAGCTATGAAAGTTAATTCTGGTAAAACATCAGACTTTGTTGTGAATTTGATTGTAAATTCAATTAAAATTTCAACATTGAAGATAAAATATTTGTTTTAGAGGGGCAGAACATATGTGAGACACAATGTCACTGTGAAAGCATTGTTTTTACTAGTTTAAGAAGAAATCTATGGCGCAGAAATGTACTTCTATTTAATTGTAGTGCCCACGTAATTCAGATGCACACCCAAAGAAGTTGGATGTCTCTCAGTTGAAATAGAAGTCTTATTTGTTAAAATGTACAAAATCTTTATATAGGCAGCTACATAAGTCAACTACATTTTCATCAAGAAGTTAATTTGAATACCAAAACTTACTCCAACGTGTGCTTTCTTACATTGATGACCATACTTGTGAGATTTCAGATATTTTTGAGCCTTTGAAGAACTACTACCTTTTAAATTAACCTAAGTTATAAAATTGAACTTTTCTTGTAAATTAGTGATCTAAATTTTGGCTGCATTTTGTTCCAGATACTTTTAAAATCTTATCTGAGTTTTTAATAAGTGGATTGATTAAAAAAAAACTTTACCTTTTGTAGTTTCTAGCAAATTCTACTTATTGAAAATGAGGTTTGGCAAAAGACATTAAAATACATTTCTACAAAAGCAAGAAGGGACTGAAACAAATCAAACAATGACAGTGCAGATGGCGTGCCAATTTTGATTTTTAAATTCTATAATTGTGTTTTGGACTAATCCTTATGAGAAGAATTTTTTCAAGGCATTCTTTTTTAATTGGATAAATATACATTCTACACCATATGGAATGAAATCAAGAAGGCCTGTATTTTTTTTTATTTTGCTATTATTAATTTACAATTACATGAGCAATATTATGGTTACTAGACTCCCCCTATTATCAAGTCCCCCCCATATACCCCATTACAGTCACTGTCCATCAACGTAGTAATATGCTATAGAGTCACTACTTGTCTTCTCTGTGCTATACTGCCTTCCCCGTATCCCACCCACCAGCTACATTATGCGTGCTAACCGTAATGCCCTTTTTTCCCCTTGTTCCTCCCTTCCCACCCATCCTCCCCAGTCCCTTTCCCTTTGGTAACTAGGGCTCAGTGAGTCTGCTGCTGTTTTGTTCCTTCAATTTTTTCTTTGTGCTTATGCTCCACAGATGAGTGAAATCATTTGATACTTGTGTTTCTCCACTTGGCTTATTTCACTGAACATAATACACTCTAGCTCCGTCCATGCTGTTGCAAATGGTACAATTTGTTTTCTTCTTATGGCTGAATAATAGTCCATTGTGTATATGTACCACCTCTTCTTTATCCATTCATCTACTGATGGACACTTAGGTTGCTTCCCTTTCTTGGCTATTGTATATAGTGCTGCGATAAACATAGGGGTGCATATGTCTTTTTCAAACTGGGCTCCTCCTTCTTAGGGGAAATTCCAAGGAGTAGAATTCTTGGATCAAATGGTATTTCTATTTTTTTTTTCTTATATTTATTTTTATTTTTTTGTGCTTTTGATTTTAAGCTCTTTTATATAATTTATTTTATTATCATTAATTATAATTACATGTGCAATATTACGATTATTAAACTACTCCTTCATCAGGTCCTCCCCACCAACCCCATTACAAAGTCACTGTCCATCAGCGTAGTGAGATGCTGCAGAATCACTACTTGTCTTCTCTGAGTTGTACTGCCCTCCCCGTGCCCCTCCAACATTACATCTGCTAATCGTAATGCCCCTTTTTCCCTCTTATCCCTCCCTTCCCGCCCATTTTCCCCAGTCCCTTTCCCTTTGGCAACTATTAGTCCGTTCTTGGGTTCTGTGAGTCTGCTGCTGTTTTGTTCCTTCAGTATTTTCTTTGTTCTTATACTCCACATATGAGTGAAATCATTTGATACTTGTCTTTTTCGGCTTGGCTTATTTCACTGAGCATAATACCCTCTAGCTCCATCCATGTTGTTACAAATGGTAGGATTTGTTTTCTTCTTATGGCTGAATAATATTCCATTGTGTATATGTACCACATCTTCTTTATCCATTCATCTACTGATGGCACTTAGGTTG
>JAVSCE010010093.1:0-55479 GCA_032199065.1 Smutsia gigantea
CATTATAGTTCACATTGGCAGATGAGTAAGGACAAGTCTGAGATATTAAGTGGTTTCCTAAAGTTCTATCTCTAGCAAATGGAAAATTTAGGTCTGGTGTTCTTCCACCCTATCTGGCTGAGTCAGATTTTCCCAAGATGATTGCCAGCCAAAGTTTTCCCTTGCTACACACTCCAATCTGAGTATGTTTGACATCTTTTCTTGGCTTTTTCTTTCTGTTGAGGGGAATAGCCCTTTATACACTCAGTCAGTTTTGCTCATTAGATATTAAACCAGTGATTGGTGACCATGAATTTGATGCATGCAAGTAAAATGGAATAACTAAAATCAGATAAGTACAGAATCTAAGATTCCAATGGGAAGAAATAAATGTTGAAGAGGGCAGGGGAAGGACAAAGAAAAAGGTGGCATTAGAATCCCAGGCATCAGGTACAATAAAAAAAAGAATCTTTCATATGAAAACTCATATGAATCCCCAGCACATGATACCATATCCTGTGAGGCTAGAAACTTGTCTCCATACTCAATAACATGGCATATTTTGGCAGAGATGGCTGTGACCATCTGACTGAATTGGAATGTGATAGGGCAGAAGGGTTAGCAGTTCCAAACATTTGTTTCTCCTAGGGGCTCCAATTTTTCACTCTATGAAAACTTGGCAAGGTGCCCATTTCCTGATTTTTTTTTCTTTTTTAAACTCTCCTTCTCCCTTGCCAACTTGAGCATTGCATGGCAACCGGGAAGATGTCTGATCACATAAGGAAAATTCTGACTGAGGCCAAGCCGTGTATGAAGCCCAAGTTCAACTTTGAGCTTTGCCTCTGACCCAGATACACATATAACCTAGGGACTTTAAAAACACACGTGGCTGTTATGTACAGGAATGGGACAGACCTGACTTTGTGCCTTCGTGTAAAAAGAGATGAAGGTGCTGACAAAGAGGACACCTCTTAGGCTTGGCATTATTTAGACACAGTCGAACTTCATTAAAATCGGTGCCACAGGGTGAAGTAATGGCCACATTTCAGAGTCCCTTACATATGGCTTTATGTACCACAGGTACCTTTTAAACTGTGGCAAAATCCGAATCCATCCCAAGGGGTGCCCATCATATGAGCACTCTGTTGCCTTTCTTAGAAAATATTTAGGTTTTGCTGTGTTCACTCAATAGGAACAACTCTCTTTGCATTCAGAATTTATTCTAAAATTTCCAAGTTGTCATACATGTGTTACTCTAGCTCATGTCACTAGACTGGAGGTGGAGAATTAAAAGCAAACCACGGAGATAGTGTTGTGCTGTCTCTGCTCTCACTGTTTCCGCAGAAAAAAGCCCAGGTAGCAGAACTTCATCTCTCCCAAATGCTCTTCAATCCGTTTTAAGTGTAAAAACCTAATTTAAAATAATGTCAGCATCTTTGGGCTGTAGAATATGAGGCTCAGCATCTTTAAATTATTTAAGAGGTCCACCGAGAACCAGTTATGCTTATAACGTCAGATTTACAGAGAAAGGGGAGAGAAAGCAAAGTGTTGAATAAGGGTTTCCTATGCAGTTTCACTGAGTTATCTCTGCATTGTTACTGCAACAGTCCCTCCAAACTAAACAAAACAAGGTGCACACGTACATAAGGTTATGAGATCTATTTAGTGTGTTCGTTTTGTGTTTTTAAAACAAATATTTGTGTTCTAGTACTGCTGCTTCTCTTTTTTTTGGCTTTTTTTACTGACAATAGGATTTATCTAAAATGCATACTAAAAAAGATAATTCCCCTGATGCTTTATAAAACTTGTCATTATTTCCTTTAAATAAGAGACAGGTAGCTTCTAAATACGTATTGTATATAACTGCCTTGATTTCCTGTTTTCCAATGGTATGGGAGAGAAAAGAAGAAATTTTCTTCTCCTTAACAAAGCATGCTACATAAATAATTTCGGCAGCATATTAATTTATAAAGTTTTATTTTTTGTACAAAAGAAAGATCATTAAAATATGAAGAATAATGCTCAGAGGACTCTTTGGTGGTCTGGAGTGATTAGAGGACACTGAGAAAAATTCGAAGCTAGAGGCTGTGTCCTAAATAGGCATGGTAACATGGTTAGAGTTTATGGTTAGTGTCTTGATCACTAGAGCATTGCCTAAAGCCTTCGTAGTGTTCTGGAGTTCAATATCGGGAGTTCAGTAGACGTGAACACTGCCCATCTGTCATCTTTTAATGGTGATTCAACCTCTTTTGGGAAATACAGTTTACAGGAACTAATCAATGGCCACTTGAATGAGGAGCCCATTTCCACATCAAGGCCACAAATGTTGCAGACAGATGAGCTTCTTTGAGGATGGTCAGAGGGATCTGCCTAACTCAGAGAACTATTAGGCCAACCCAAAAGAAGCAGTCATGTCAACACCTTTAGTAGTATGTCTGGTAACAATCTGAATCTACAATTATTCCAGGATTTAAGAACAAAAGATCTCTGATAACAAAGAAACTCATTTGCTTCCTTTTTATACAGTTCTGAGTTCTCTAAATGGACTTTCGCAAAGATATTTTCTACCAGCCTGATGGCTTGGTGTAGTTCAACTAAGAAGTAACTTTCATTTGAGTATTCTACATTCTAAGGATGTAGGCAATGTGGGGTGTCTGAGACAGGTCCCTTTTATATTAGGTAGGAGCTCTTATGCTCCAAGGAGCATTGCCTGGAATATGACTAGCTTCAGGGACAATCACACAGACTTTGCTAAAATCACTTTTCTCTGAGAACGTTCAGACATCGTTTCTGAATTTAATGTCCTCTTGCATTCTCTGCTTTCATCCATAGTTTATCAGGATGTATGTAGTTGTCTAGGTTGCTGAATCAAAACTTACCCTTTCATCCCTAACTCCTGTCCCCTTGGCTCACCTTCTGTCCTGTTCCTTACTGCTCTCCACTGATAAACAGGACCAGTCCTCATCCCTGCCCCATTCCTGAAGTGGCCCCTAGTCCACTCTGGCTCTAACCCAAGCTGTTTTTTTCTCCCTCACTCACTTGTCCAAGCTTTTCTGGGTCTCAATCTTTTCTAGTTTTAATTTATAACTTCTACTCCATCTGGTTTAAAATTCTCTTTAAAATGCTTACAATACTAGTAGCTAAATTAAATTAAAAGATTAAAAATCATAGAAAAGATAGAAGGGGACCCATATATAGAGAGGAAAGGGAATTATGAAATATTTGCCTAATTAAGACTGAAATTTAATCTATCTCCTGGAAGCCAAAGAGGGAATGATGACAGATTACTTACCTATCAATGTCTGATAAATGGAAGCAAACTGACTCCTCAGCAGAAATAAACTTTGGCATTAAATTCTAGGAGGAAAATATCTACAATTTGTACTTTTATATTGAATGACATTTAAATAAAGTCAGAGGAATATATTTATCAGTTTTACAGAAGATGCAGAAGTATCTATATGGCTCTTTATTAGAACAAACAGGTATAAAATGAAGTCATAGTACTACAGACACTTCTACAGGGACTGAGATAACACAGTTCAATCATCTTTCTTTCTGGTGACCTAATTTGATGCAATAATAAAATATAGATAGTAGAGAAAAGCCATTCATAATCTGGGTGAGTAGCAGAGTTAGTCATATATCAGTTTATTTTGTAACCATTTTCAAACTCTACTGGCTCCTGCCTTCTTTTCTCTAGAGAATTTCTAATACAACCTTTCCAGTGAGAAATTCCAAATTTCTTTTCTATTTACACCCACTCTTTGTATTACTTCCCTTCACATACGCAGATTTTCATACATGGACCCAAAGCATGTACAGTATCCATCATCACAGTCTTTAAAACATAACCAGAAACTGAACAATTGTTTGGTGCTTCCCAATGTGCTGAAAATATGAGAGTATATTTATAGCATACATTATGGTTTTCTAAAATTTTAACACTCATCACATTTTAAAATCCAAAAGACAGTTTTGGGAGATAGGGCAAGTATTTTGACCCATTTAAACTTTCTTTTGATTATTAAAATTAACTCTTATTATGCCAGGGAAACAAATTTTTTCAGTAGAATTTTGGAAGGTTATCTTTCACAGTGCGAGGAATATTTGAGAAGGAGTACTAAGTAATGACTGAGAAAATAGTAATACTTGAGTTGTAATAAAGATTTATTTGAAAGAGACATTTTAAGTTAGAAGTTGCTGAAATATCAGGAAACAATGTAATTTAGTTTTTCTGCTACTGTTTAAGAATGAGTATTCAAAAAGGAATTGATTTCTTATAGCTAAATTAAGACTCAGTTTTCTACACATTTTACATTTTTCTATGTATTTTACTAAAATATTAGGTCATAATATTTCCATACACATACTCAAACTCATATCCATATACACATACAAACACACCTGGGATCATAATATACATATAGTTCTCAATCTTGCTTTTACACTTACTATTATATCTTCACATTATAATAGGATAATTTTTCTCATGCCAGTGACTTCCTCTCTAAAACCTTATGTTTAAAGTTGGAGTAATATTTGAATGTGCCATACAGATTCCCTCTCTTTTTTTGCTTAACATAAAAACTGTGCTCCCTCACTTTCTGGCTCCACTTTATTCTTTATCATAGAGCCAGGGAATAATAGGATTACTAGGTAGGTCTTCACTGAGCAGTGAGTGGATCACCAAATCTATGACTACACCTTAGGCCAAGAACTTGGTCTTCTTTCTTTTTTGTTTACACCCACTCTTTGTATTATCTGTTTCCTTTAGACTATATCTATATGCATATATCTTTATTTATCTAGATCTATATGTATCTATCTGTATGCCAGTGACACTCAAATTTACATCTCCAGCCCATATCTTTCTCCAAAATTTATGTATATAACTACCAGTTCAGTATCTACACTTGGGTATTTTTTTCAAAAAATCAGCATTTCTCCGTATGTGATGTCTATCCATCTCCTTCTTCAGTGCAACAATTTTGGAGTATCCAGACTCCTGTCCCTCATGACCCCTGACTCCTTCCATATGATTTCATCAGTAAATTCTTCTGTTCCTATCAACAAAATAAATCTAAAATCTGATAAAATTTCTGATGTGCAACTTCTAATCAGCTCCATCATAATTTCTTGTCTAAATTAATATAATAGACTTCTGATGGGTCCTTTGGTTCTATTCTTGCCATGGTTTGTAACCATGTGAAATGAGATATTTGCTGCAAACAGAATTTTAGGAATCTTGGTATCCAAGTCCCTACATGTGATGTAATCATAATATATTCATTACTTTTCATATGTTCGTTAAGAGAAGAAGCATTCTATATTATAGCCGAAATAAACTTTTCATGTGCCCTCATTTCTTTGGTTGGCCAAAAAATGGATAAATTTTAAAATTATGAAGGCAGTTTAGTCTCTTCTGCTTCATAATGCACTTTTAGATTATTCAGTCATTCAAATTTCAAACTCCTTATGAGCTGTGTTTTTTATACACTCTTTGAAATGTGCCTCTTTCTTATCTCTGCAAAGACCCCTTTGACTGGCAGGTCGCAGAAGGGTCCCCATAACTCCACTTGCTTCTAGTAAGTTCCTCATAGCTCTTCTTTCCCACTGACTTTTCCCGACTATCTGCTGTCTCCTGCAACCAAGATTGATATCCTTGTTTGTACCAGTCACCATATACCCATGTCACTGAAGACAGTCCTTACCCCTTTACTTTCATCCTCATATGCCTCATTCTCTCCCTGTTTCTGCTAGCATTTCTCAACCCTCATAAACTCCTGCAACATTTCTGCTGTGTCTCTGGAACTGATATCTCTTACCATCAAAATCCTTTATATACCCAATCTCTCCTCTGAATACTGCTTTGTTTGTTTGTAGTTTGTTTATCTTTTCTTCTAAGTGAAATTGACTCTTTTTACAGGAAAGTGTCCTCTTCCAGTGACCTCCAATGCAGGTTTTACTCACTTCATCTCCTTTCATTTTACTGAGCCACCGAGTTATGAGCAAAGGAATCTAAATCCTTATTCTTACTCCTAGACTATTCTCTCTGCCTTCCCTCTAAAAAGACACATTATATAATCTCACATGATTAGATT
This sequence comes from Smutsia gigantea, assembly GCA_032199065.1. NCBI lineage: Eukaryota > Metazoa > Chordata > Mammalia > Pholidota > Manidae > Smutsia > Smutsia gigantea. The sequence goes on from JAVSCE010010093.1 coordinate 6,084, forward strand.
ATACTACTTTCTACTATGCCTTTTTGCAGTCATCCATTGATTCTCATATTTCCTATCGTTAAAAATTTTGGTTTGAAATTTTGTTTGAAAATTATGGTCATTGTCTCCAATACTACTCTTGCCCTAAATATTGCTAATTTCAGTGTCCACATATATTCTTTCCACATCCTGCTCTTTCAGTGCATTTATCTGTTCTTCAACAATGGATCTTGTGCCCTACACATTTCATTTGCTAACCACTCCATGGCAGACTCTACAGCTTGTTATTACTAGTAACTGAACCCGTCCAGAATCCGAACATCAAATATGCTGCTTGCTGACCACCACACCCTATTTTTCCTGTTCTCTCTGTAGCTCTTCCACCCCATCAGGATATGCACCTATTATCATATTTCATTTTAATTTTCTCTACCATCCCTCATTCACTGCCCAGTCTTCAATTACTTACTTTCTTATCCACTTTTAATTTTATGATTTTAAAACCTCCTTTGGATACATCCTGAAGTATTTTGCCCTTTCATGGTTTCTGGTACTTAGCTCACAAAACACCGAATCCTGTTTAGTATAACTCTATGACTATTCTGGTCCATGTGTGCACAGTCAGATTTTGCTAGGGGAAAAACACACAGTTGTGCTGTCAAGACTTCAGTCCATGGCCATTAATCTCACCTAGTCCCACTGTACTGCCTTGAAATCATGAGGCATTGATCTATTGTCTCCTTCACTTGGGAACATTCTTTCTCTGACTTTTGTATTAGTTTTCTATTGCTGCTGTAACAAATTACCACATATAGAATGGCTTACCACAACATGAACTTACTGTCTTACATTTCTGAAGGTCAGGATCCTGAAATCCAGGAGTTGGCAGGGCTGGAAGCTCTGAGAGGAGAATCTGTTTTCTAGGCTTTTTTAGCTTCTTATGGTTGCTTGTATTCCTTGGTCTCTAACCCTCTCCTCCATCTTCAAAGTGTACCACTCCTTTATTAAGGCTGCCTAATATTCCATTGTATGTATATACTACTTTTTTTAATCCACTCATTTGTTGATGGACATTTGGATTTTTTTCACCTTTTAGCTATTGTGGATAATGCTGCTATGATCTTTGGTCATTAGTGTACAAATATCTGTTCAACTCCCTGCTTTCGACTCTTTGGGGGAATTCAATTCTAGAGGTAAAATTAATAGATTATAGATACTTATGTTTTTAATTTTTTGTGGAACCAGGGTACTGTTTTCTCAGTGGCTATACCATTTTACTTTCACATCAGCAATGCATAAGAGTTCCAGTTTCTCCACATTCTTCCCAACACTTATTTTCTGTTTTTTTTTAAATAACAGTTCTCCTAAAGGGTGTGAAGTATCCCATTGTAGTTTTGATTTACGTTTCCCTAATGATTAATGATGCTGAGCATTTTTTCATGCGTTCATTGGTCATTTGCATATCTTCTTTGGGGAAATGTCTATTTAAATCCTTTGCCCATTTTTAGAATTGTGTTATTTGTAAGACTAATATTTTGACATAGAATTACTGGAATTCTTTATTTTAGTATATTTTAAACCTCTCTATCACTAGGTCAGTAATATATCTGGCTTCTTATCAGTAGCAGAGAGGTCCTAAGGGAAGGGAAAACAAGGCAGATAATGTGATGAAATATGTTTTAAAATTATTAAACCCATTGGAAAAGCAAGAGACAATTTTGTTTGGGAAGAAATATTATTTTAGTCACTTAACAAATATATATTTAGAAACTTCTATGTTCTAGGCATTATTCTACATACTGGAAGGCATATTTGATCATAAAAAATATGTAGGTGAGACCTGACCAGCAATGTGTGCAACAGGAGACAGGAACACACTTTTAAAATAATACATTTTATTTTCTGTTCAGTTGAATAATGTGATGTATATACACATTGGTGTAAGTAATACAATACACTCAATGCATTGTTCTCAATCAAAACTTCAATGGATACCTATTACTTAATTTTTTTCTTACAATATTATTGACTATATATTCCCTATAGTGCACTTTTAGTCCCTTGACTAATTCTATGTATAAGTGGAATCATAGAGTATTTGTCGTTCTTTGCCTGGCTTCTTTCACTCTGCATAATACTCTTTAGGTCCATCCATGTTGCAAATGACAAGATCTCATTCTATTTAATGGATGAATAATATTCCATTGTATATATGTACCACTTCTTTTTTTCCCATTGTTTTTATTTTGCTATTATTAATATACAATTACATGAGCAATATTATGGTTACTAGACTTGCCCTATTATCAAGTCCCCATCACATACCCCATTGCAGTCACTGTACATCAGCGTAGAAGGATGTTATAGAATCATTACTTGTCTTCTTTGTGTTATACTGCCTTCCCCGTATCCCTCCCCTCACCCCCACACCCACTACATTATGTGTGCTAATTGTAATAACCCTTTTTCCCCCTTATCCCTCCCGTCCCACCCATCCTCCCCAGTCCCTTTCCCTTTGGTAACTGTTAGTCCATTCCTGGGTTCTGTGAGTCTGCTGCTGTTTTCTTCCTTCAGTTCTTATACTCAACAGATGAGTGAAATCATTTGGTACTTTCTTTCTCCGCCTGGCTTATTTCACTGAGCATAATACCCTTTAGCTCCATCCATGTTGTTGCAAATGGTAGGATTTGTTTTCTTCTTATGGTTGAATAATATTCCATTGTGTATACATACCACATCTTTATCCATTCATCTACTGATGGACACTTAGGTTGCTTCCATTTCTTGGCTATTGTAAATAGTGCTGCAATAAACATAGGGGTGCATTTGTCTTTTTCAAACTGGGCTGGTGCATTCTTAGGGTAAATTCCTAGGAGTGGAATTCCTGGGTCAAATTGTATTTCTATTTTGAGTTTTTTGAGGAACCTCCATACTGCTTTCCACAATGGTTGAACTAGTTTACATTCCCACCAGCAGTGTAGGAGGGTTTCCCTTTTCTCCACATCCTCGCCAACATTTGTTGTTTGTGTTTTGGATGGTGGCCATCCTCACTGGTGTGAGGTGATATCTCATTGTGGTTTTCATTTGCATTTCTCTGATAACAAGTGATGTGGAGCATCTTTTCATGTCCCTGTTGGCCATCTGAATTTCTTCTTTGGAGACATGTCTGTTCAGCTCCTCTGCCCATTTTTTAATTGGATTATTTGCTTTTTTTTTGTTAAGGTGTGTGACCTCTTTATATAATTTGGATGTCAACCCCTTATCGGATATGTCATTTATGAATATATTCTCCCATACTGTAGGATGTCTTTTTGTTCTGTGGATGGTATCCCTTGCTGTACAGAAGCTTTTTAGTTTGATATAGTCCCATTCATTCATTTTTGCTTTTGTTTCCCTTGCCCGGGGAGACATGTTCATGAAGAAGTTACTCATGTTTATGTCCAAGAGATTTTTGCCTATATTTTTTTCTAAGAGTTTTATGGTTTAGGACTTACATTCAGGTCTTTGATCCATTTTGAGTTTACTTTTGTGTATGGGGTTAGACAGTAATCCAGTTTCATTCTCTTACATGTGGCTGTCCAGTTTTGCCAACACCAGCTTTTGAAGAGGCTGTCATTTCCCCATTGTATGTCCATGGCTCCTTTATCGTATATTAATTGAAATGTATGCTTGGGTTTATATCTGGGCTCTATTCTGTTGCACTGGTCAATGGGTCTGTTCTTGTGCCAATACCAAATTGTCTTGATTACTGTAGCTTTGTAGTAGAGCTTGAAGTCAGGGAGCATAATACCCTCTGCTCTATTCTTCCTTCTCAGGATTGCTTTGGCTCTTCGGGGTCTTTTGTGGTTCCATATGAATTTTAGAACTATTTGCTCTAGTTCATTGAGGAATGCTGTTGTTATTTTGATAGGGATTGCATTGAATCTGTAGATTGCTTTAGGCAGGATGGCCATTTTGAGAATATTAATTCTTCCTAGCCAAGAGCATGGGATGAATTTCCATTTATTAGTGTCCTCTTTAATTTCTCTTAAGAGTGTCTTGTAGTTTTCAGGGTATAGGTCTTTCACTTCCTTGGTTAGGTTTATTCCTTGGTATTTTATTCTTTTTGATGCAATTGTGAATGGAATTGTTTTCCTGATTTCTCTTTCTGGTAGTTCACTGTTAGTGTATAGGAATGCCACAGATTTCTGTGTATTAATTTTGTATCCTGCAACTTTGAAGAATTCAGATATTAGATCTAGTAGTTTTGGAGTGGATTTTCTTTAGGGTTTTTTATGTACAATATCATGTCATCCGCAAACAAGGACAGTTTGAGTTCCTCCTTACCAATCTGGATGCCTTTTATTTCTTTGTGTTGTCTGATTGCCGTGGCTAGGACCTCCAGTACTATGTTGAATAAAAGTGGGGAGAGTGGGCATCCTTGTCTTTTTCCTGATCTTTAAGGAAAAGCTTTCAGATTCTCACTGTTAAGTATAATGTTGGCAGTGGGTTTGTCCTATATGGCCTTTATTATGTTGAGGTACTTGCCCTCTGTACCCATTTTGTTGAGAGTTTTTATCATGAATGGATGTTGAATTTTGTTGAATGCTTTTTCAGCATCTATGGAGATGATCATGTGGTTTTTGTCCTTCTTTATATTGATATAGCGGATGATGTTGATGTATTTTCGAATGTTGTACCATTCTTGCATCCCTGGGATGAATCCCACTTGATCATGATGGATGATCTTTTTGATGTATTTTTGAATTCGGTTTGCTAATATTTTGTTGAGTATTTTTGTATCTATGTTCATCAGGGATATTGGTCTGTAATTTTCTTTTTTTGTGGTGTCTTTGCCTTGTTTTGGTATTAGAGGTATGGTGACCTCATAGAATTAGTTGGGAGTATTCTCTTCTCTTTTAAGGAAGATGGGTATTAGGTCTTCACTAAATGTTTGATAAAATTCAGCGGTGAAACCATCTGGTCCAGGGGTTTTGTTCTTAGGTATTTTTTTGATTACCAATTCAATTCCTTGCTGGTAATTGGTCTATTCAGATTTCCTGTTTCTTCCTGGGTTAGTCTTTGAAGATTGTATTTTTCTAGAAAGTTGTCCATTTTTTTCTAGGTTATCCAGTTTGTTACCATATAATTTTTCATAGTATTCTCTAATAATTCTTTGTATTTCTGTGGTATCTGTAGTGATTTTTCCTTTCTCATTTCTGATTCTGTTTATGTGTGTAGACTCTTCTTTCATCTTGATAAGTCTGGCTATGGGTTTATCTATTTTTTCAAAGAATGAGTTCCTGCTCTCATTGATTCTTTTTATTGTTTTATTCTTCTCCATTTTATTTATTTCTGTTCTAAGCTTTATTATGTCCCTCCTTCTACTGACTTTGGGTCTCATTTGTTCTTCCTTTTTTAGTTTCATTAATTGTGAGTTTAGACTGTTCATTTGGTATTGTTCTTCTTTCCTGAGGTAGGCCTGTATTGCAATATATTTCCCTCTTAGCATGGCCTTCGCTGCATCCCACAAATTTTGTGGTGTTGAATTATTGTTGTCATTTTTCTCCATATATTGCCTGATCTCTGTTTTTATTTGGACATTGATCCATTGATTATTTAGGAGCATGTTATTAAGCCTCCATGTGTTTGTGGGCTTCTTAGTTTTCTTTGTGTAATTTATTTCTAGTTTCATACCTTTGTGATCTGAGAAGCTGGTTGGTACAATTTCAGTCTTTTAAAATGTACTGAGGTTCTTTTTGTGGCCTAATATATGATCAATTTCTGAAAATGTTCCATGTGAACTTGAGAAGGATGTGTATCCTGTTGCTTTTGGATGGAGTGTTCTGTAGATGTCCGTTAGGTCCATCTGTTCTAATATGTTGTTCAGTGCCTCTGTCTCTTTACTTATTTTCTGTCTTGTTGATCTGTCCTTTGGAGTGAGTGGTGCATTGAAGTCTCCTAAAATGAATGCATTGCTTTCTATTTCCCCCTTTAATTCTGTTGGTATTTGTTTCACATATGTAGGTGATCCTGTGTTGGGTGCATAGATATTTATAATAGTTATATCTTCTTGTTTGTCTGACCCTTTTATCATTAGGTAATGTCCTTCTCTGTCTCTTGTGACTTACTTTGTGTTGAAGTCTATTTTGTCTGATAGAAGTACTGCAACTCCTGCTTTTTTCTTACTATTAGTTGCATGAAATGTCTTTTTCCATCCCTTTACTTTCAGTCTGTGTATGTCTTTGGGTTTGAAATGAGTCTCTTGTAGGCAGCATATAGATGGGTCTTGTTTTTTTATCCATTCAGTAACTCTATGTCTTTTGATTTGTACATTTAGACCATTTACTTTTAGGGTGATTATCAATAGGTATGTACTTATTGTCATTCCAGGCTTTTGATTTGTGGTTACCAAAGGTTCAAGGGCAATTCCCTTACTATCTCACAGTCTAATTTAACTTACTTCGTATACTATTATAGAGACAACCTAAAGGTTCTTTTTTTTTCCTCCTTTTTCTTCCTCCTGCATTCTTTGTATGTTATGAATCATGTTCTGTAGTCTTTGTCTTCCCTTGAACGACATCTTTTTAGCCTTAGGAATACTTCCATCTATAGGAGTCCCTCCAAAATGCACTGTGGAGGTGGTTTGTGGAAGGTAAATTCTCTCAGCTTTTGCTTATCTGGAAATTGTTTAATCCCTCCTTCAAATATAAATAATAATCTTGCTGGGTCGAGTATTCCTGGTTCAAGTCCCTTCTGCTTCATTGCATTATATATGTCATGCCACTCCCTTCTGGCCTGTAACTTTTTTGTTGAGAAGTCTGATGATAGCCTAATGCGTTTTCCTTTGTATGTGATCTCTTTTCTCTCTCTAGCTGCTTTTAAAAGTCTGTCTTTATCCTTGATCTTTACCATTTTAATTATTATATGTCTTGATGTTGTCTTCCTTGGGTCCCTTTTGTTGGTAGATCTGTGCACCTCCATGGCTTGAGAGACTATCTCCTTCCCCAGATTGTGCAAGTTTTCAGCAATTACCTCCTCAATGACATTTTCTATCCCATTTTCTCTCTCTTCTTCTTCTGGTGTCCCTATAATGAGAATATTGTTCCATTGAATAGGTCACACATTTCTCTCAATATTCTTTCATTCTTAGAGATCCTTTTTTCTCTCTGTACCTCAGCTTCTTTGTATTCCTCTTCTCTAATTTCTATTCCATTTACCATCTCATCTACTGCATTTAATCTGCTTTTAAATCCCTGCATTTTATGTTTCATTTCAGATATGGTATTTCTTAATGATTGAATCTCCATCTTAAATTCGTTCCTGAGGTTTTTAAATATTTTTCTGTACCTCCTAAGCATGTTTATAATTTTTATTTTGAACTCTCTTTCTGGAAGATTGGTGACTTTGGTTTCATTTGGCCCTTTTTCTGGGGTTTGTGAGATTTTGGTCTGAACCGTGTTCTTTTGTTGTTTCATATTCCTGTGTGGTGCCCACTAGTGTACAGAAACTCCAGTCTCTGGAGCTGCTCTGCCCCTAGAGTGAGGTTGGGGTCGTAGGGGAGAGGAGCTGGTTCCTGGGGGGAGGAAAGATCTGTTTCCTGCTTTCCGTCTGCAGTGCCTGTCTCCAGTGTCAGAAGCAGTGGGCCAAGCACACATGGGTAAACTTCCCGTGCTTTCCATCTCTAGCTGTTGTCGGTGGGGCCTCCCTCTGGCTTTCCTGACGCCTGCACAGTGACTGTGGGTTTGTGAGCATGTGCCTGCAGGCCAGTAGGAAGTCTCGACTGACTGTGTGTCACAGTGGGGGGCCTCAGAGCTGAGTAGGCAGCCAGGGAGATGGAGCACATGAAGCTCCTCAAAGTTCCCAACCAGCTGGGCAGAGCGCATCCAGACCACCTTGTCCAGCTCTCCTTTGTCCTGCATAGCTAGCTCCGTGCAAACCCTGCCCCTTCAGCAGCCCACTCCTGCTAGGATGCCTCTCAGACTCCCTGTCTATCCTCTGACACAGAGCAGCTGGGTGTCAGAGGAAAACCCATCCTCCACAAATGGCCAGAATGTCACCTTCTCAAGCACTCTGTCCGTCCAAGCTCCCCTCTGTCCAGAGCACCACACACTATAGGATTCTGCTCACAAAGCAGATGTGCAGGGTAGGTGTTCAGCAGTCCCAGACTTTCACCCCCTCCCGTGCTCCATTTCTCTTTCTCCCGCTGATGAGCTGGGGTAGGGGAAGGGCTTGGGTCCCGCCGGATTAAGGCTTTGGTACTTTAATCCTGTTTCTGGAGGTCTGCCCTGTTCATGAGGTCTTTATGCAGTCTGGTTCAGCCTTCTTTCTTGTTGCTGTCTGAAGGTTAGTTGTATTTATTAACTATATTTTTGTACTGTTTGTGGTTTTTGAAGGAGCTCTCTGTCTCACTTCTCATGCTGCCTTCTTGAATCCCTCCATGTACCACATCTTTTTTATCCATTCATCTATCGATGGATACTTTGGTTGCTTCCATATCTTGACTACTGTAAATAACATGGCAATAAACTTAGGAGTGCATATGTTTTCTGTATCAGTGCCTGTTTTCTTTGGGTAAATTCCCAGAAGTGAAATTGCTGGGTCATATGTTATTTCTACATTTAGTTTCTTGAGAAACCTCCAAATGGCTTTCTAATATAGGTGGACCAATTCACATTTCACCAGCAGTGTAGGAAGATTCTTGTTTCTCCATATCCTTGCCAACACTTGTGATTTCTTGTCTTTTGTATAGTGACCATTCTCACTGATGTGAAGAGGTATCTGACTGTGGTTTTGATTTGCATTTCCCTGATGATCAGTGATGTTGAGCATCTTTTCATGTGCCTGTTGGCCATCTGTGTGTCTTCTCTGGAAAATATTCAGGTCCTCTGCCTATTTTTTAATTGGATTATTTATCTATCTGTATTTATTTATTTTGCTGTTTAGTTGTATAAGCTTTTTATATATTTTGGGTTAGTCCCTATTGAATGTATCATTTGCAAATATTTTTTCCTATATAGTAGGTTGCCTTTTTGTTTTGTTGATGGTTTCCTTTGCTGTGCAGAAGCTTTTTACTTTTGTGTCCCAATTTTTTATTTTTGCTTTTTTTTACTTTGTCTGGGAAGATGTACAGAAAAAAATTATTAAGGCTGATGCTCAAGAGACTCCTCCCTATGTTTTCTTTTAAAAGTTTGTGGTTTCATGGCTTACATTTAAGTGTTTAACCCATTTTAAGTTTATTTTTGTGTATGGTATAAGGTAGTCATCCAGTTTCATTCTCTTGCATGTAGCTGTCCAGTTTTCCCCGCACCATATACTGAAGAGGTTATGTTTTACCCATTGTATATGCTTGCCTCCTTTGCCATATGTTAACTGTTTATATATGTGTGGTTTTATTTCGGGGCTCTCTATTCTGTTCCATGGATTCATATATCTCTTCTTGTGCCAGTACCATACTGTTTCCATCACTGTGGCTTTGTAGTATAGTTCAAAACCAGGAGGTGTGATACTCCCAGATTTGTTCTTCTTTCTCAGGATTGCATTGGCTACTCAGGGTCTTTTGTGGTTCCATAAAAATTTAGGGATTATTTGCTTTAGTTCTGTGAAAAATGTCATTGGTATTTTGATAGCAATTACTTTGAATCTGTCTATTGATTTGTGCAGTACGTTCTTTATGACTATATTAATTCTTTGTATCCAAGAGCATGGAATATCTTTCCACTTATTTGTGTTGTCTTCAGTTTCTTTCATCATGCCTTATGATTTTCAGAGAACTGTTCTTTCACCTCCTTGGTTAGATTTATTACTAGGTATTTTATATTTGATGCATTTGTAAATGGAATTATTTCCTTGATTTCTCGTTCTGCTAGTTTGCTATTAGTATATAGAAATAAAACAGATTTTTGTATATTGATTTTGCATCCAACTATACTGAATTCATTTATTAGTTCTAATAATTTTTTTGATGGAGTCTTTAGACTTTTCTATATAGTATCATGTCACTGCATATAGTGACAATTTTACTTCTTCCTTACCAATTTGGATGCCTTTTATCTGTTTATCTTATATGAGTGCCATGGCTAGAACCTCCTATACTATGCTGAATAAAAGTGGTGACAATGGGCATCCTTGTCTTATTCCTGATCTTAGAGGAAAAGCTTTCATCTTTTCCCCTTTGAGTATGACATTAGCTGTGGGTTTGTTGTGTATGTCCTTTATTATTTTGAGGCATGTTCCCTCTATACCCACTTGGTTGAAAGTTTTTAGCAAGAATATATGTTGAATTTTTTCAAATACTTTTTCAGCATCTGTTGAGATGATCTTAATGGTTTTACCCTTCCTTTTGTTAATGTGATGCACCACACTGATAGATTTGGAGATACTGAACAATTCTTGCATTCCTGGATAAGTCCACTTGATTGTGATCAATGATCCTTTTGATGTATTTTTGTATTTGGCTTGGTAATATTCTGTTGAATATTTTTGCATCTGTGTTCATTGGGGATACTAGTCTGTAATTTTCTTTTTCTCTTTTTAGTGTCTTTGGTTTTGGTATTAGAATAATGCTGGCTTTGTGGAATGAATTTGAAAGTATTTGTTCCTCTTCTGTTGTTTGGAATACTTTAAGAAGGATAAGCATTAACTCTTCTTTAAATGTTTGGTAGAATTCACCTGTGAAGCTATCTGGTTCTGGAATTCTGTTTGTTGGGAGTTTTTTATTATAAATTCAATTTTGTTACTAGTAATTGGTGTGTTCAGATGTTCTGTTTGTTCCTGAGTCAGTCTTAGAAGATGGTATATTTTAGGAATTTATCTATTTCTTTAAGGTTTACCAATTTATTGGCATAAAAATTTTTATAGAATTCTCTTAAAAATTAACTTTTTTTATTTAACATGCAGGTGTGAAGTATTACAGAAGGTTCCCAACTTAATGATGGTTCAACTTGTAGTTTTTGGCTTTATGATGTGGTGCCAAAGCAATTTTCATTCAGTAGAAATTGTACGTCCAGTTTTGAATTTTGATCTTTTCCTGGGCTAGCCACGTGTGGTATGATACTCTCTCTTGATGCTGGGCAGTAGCAGTGAGCCACAGTTCCCAGTTAGTTGTATAATCACTAGGGTAAACAATCAATGCACTTAACCATTCTGTACATAGACATCCATTCTGTTTTTCCCTTTCAGTATGATACTCAATAAACTACATAAGATATTTAACACTTTATTACAAAATAGGCTTTGTGCTAGATGATTTTGCCTAACTGTAGGGTGCTCTGAGCATGTTTAAAGTAGGGTAGGCTAAGCTTTGATGTTCAGTTGATTAGGTGTATTAAGTGCACTTTGAAGTTACAGTATTTTCAGCTTATAATGGGTGTTTGGGACATAACCTCATTGTAAATTGAGGAAGATCTGTGCTTGATTTAAAAGAAGTAAAATGTAGATTATTAACTAAAATTTGAAGTATATCATTGTTCTTATACTAAAGAAAAATTTCAAAAATTCTCTTCTTAGACACTGAACTTTGAATTTTCTAAACACTGCCATATTGGAACATTTAGAATAAATGAAGACGTTTTGGAAGGAATTAATTCCTTCAGATTTAATGTTTGTGAATGCTGTATCAAAGAGAAAAATCACAGAGAGATGGTTAAAATGACACAGGAGAAGATGTCACAGAAGTCATATATGGGCAGTTTTTTAAATGTGGATATGTTTTCTTATATCTCTTTTAATATTTATTCCATGTTTTCTTCCTTATTATCATTCTGTCCCTTTAAGGTTATACATAACCTTCAAGGGTAGAATATAACCAGACATGTATTTTGCTGAGAACAGCAGTTTTTCATTTTGGAGAAACACACAAAAAGCATATATAAGAAGTATTTGTATGTTTGCACTCTGGGCTTCTTATGATACAATAAACATGGAGACACAAAAATCTCAAGGCAAATTAAAAAAAGTGTGCACCTTGTCTGAATATCTACATGCAATGGAGAATGAATTTCATTTCTTTTTTGGATAGACACTCTTGATATTAAATATGATGATGAGTTTAGTAATTCCAAATCCATGAAGCACATGAGACAAATAATGCCTAATGCTCACCACGGATAATTATCCTTCCTCTCTAAAATACTCCTTTTGCAGTCTTTTCGGGGGCACTAAAGAAGACCAAACTTGAGTGCATTCCTAGTTTCTGCATCCTCTTTACCAAGTTACTTGACTCCTTCCCAGCTATGCCGGTATTTTGCCAAATTAATCATTTAACTGCAGGATTCATGGAAAAACCAGAAAAAGAAGAACTTCCGTGTTTCATCAAGTACTTCATATATTTATGGAATTTCACGTTAAGTGAGAGTACAAATTAATCATTTTGGGATATATGGTTAAATAACTATTGATATTCTTTCTGTAGATAATCCAATACTAAAGGAGCATGTTATTCAGTCAGAATGTAATTAAGAAAAAATTTTAAATGTTTTTACGGAGTTAAAACTGCTGCTATAAAATCAGTTAGTACCAGCAAAGTGCTTTGCAGGGCATTTCTACCTCAAGTTCTCTTAAAGGCAGTGTTAGAATTTATTTGTTCTCTTCCAAGAATTTGCTCTTCACAAGTCTTGCTTGGGAGGAAGGGATGGAAGGTGTTGGAGTTGAATGAAAGGCAGATTTGTACTGCAAAACCTATTTTTTTTTAATTTCGGTATCATTAATCTACAATTGCATGTGCAACATTATGGTTATTAAACTCCCCACTGGATCAGGTCCCACCTACCAACCGCATTACAGTCACGGTCCATCAGCATAGTGAGATGGTGTAGAATCAATACTTGTCTTCTCTGAGTTGTACATCCCTCCCCTTGCCCCCCCAACATTGTGTCTTCTAATCGTAATGCCCCCTTTTCCCCCTTGTCCCTCCCTTCCCACCTATCCTCCCCAGTCCCTTTCCCTCTAGTAACTGTTAGTCCATTCCTGGGGTCTGTGAGTCTGCTGCTGTTTTGGTCTTTCAGTTCTTTTTTCTTTTTCTTTGCTCTTATGCTCCACATATGAGTGAAATCATTTGAAATTTGTCTTTTTCTGCTTGGCTTATTTTACTGAGCATAATACTTTCTAGCTCCATCCATGTTGTTGCAAATGGTAGGATTTGTTTTCTTCTTATGGCTGAATAATATTCCATTGTGTATATAAACAACATCTTTATCCATTCATCTATTGATGGACACTTAGTTGCTTCCATTTCTTGGCTATTGTAAATAGTGCTGCGATAAACATAGGAGTGCATATGTCTTTTTCAAACTAGGCTGCTGCATTCATAGGGCAAATTCCTAGGAGTGGAATTCCTGGGTCAAATGGTATTTCTATTTTGAGTTTTTTGAGGAACCTCCATACTGCTTTCCACAATGGTTGAACTAATTTGCATTCCCACCAGCAGTGTAGGAGGGTTCCCCTTTCTCCACATCCTCGCCAACATTTATTGTTTGTGTTTTGGATGTTGGCCATCCTCACTGGTGTGAGGTGATATCTCATTGTGATTTTAAGCTGCAATTCTCTGATGATTAGCGATGTGGATCATCTTTTCATGTGCCTGTTGGCCATCTGAATTTCTTCTGTGGAGAAGTGTCTATTCATGTCCTCTGCCCATATCTTAATTGGATTATCTACTTTTTATTTGTTGAGGTGCGTGAGTTCTTTAAATATTTTGGATGTCATCCCCTTATCGGATAAGTCATTTATGAATATATTCTCCCAAACTGTAGGAAGTCTTTTTGTTCTACTGATGGTGTCCTTTGCTGTGCAGAAGCTTTTCAGCTTGATATAGTCCCACTTGTTCATTTTTGCTTTTGTTTCCCTTGCCTGGGGAGATATGCTCATGAAGAAGTCGCTCATGTTTATGCCCAAGAGATTTTTGCCTATGTTTTTTCCTAAGAGTTTTATGATTTTATGACTTACATTCAGGTCTTTGATCCATTTTGAGTTTACTTTTGTGTGTGGGGTTAGACAGTAGTCCAGTTTCTTTCTGTTACATGTAGCTGTCCAGTTTTGCCAACACCAGCTGCTGAAGAGGCTGTCATCTCCCCATTGTATATCCATGGCTCCTTTATCATATATTTATTGACCGTATTTGTCTGGGTTAATGTCTGGGTTTTCTATTCGGTTTCACTCGTCTGCGGGACTGTTCTTGTGCCAATACCAAATTGTCTTAATTACTGTGGCTTTGTAGTAGAGCTTGAAGTCAGGGAGTGTAATTCCCCCTGTTTTATTCCTCCTTCTCAGGATTGTTTTGGCTATTTGGGGTCTTTTGTGGTTCCATATGAATTTTAGAACTATTTGTTCCAGTTCATTGAAGAATGCTATTGGTATTTTCATAGGGATTGCATTGAATCTGTAGATTGCTTTAGGTAGTATAGCCATTGGCAATATTTATTCTTCGTAGCCAAGAGCGTGGGATGAATTTCCATTTGTTAGTGTCCTCTTTAATTTCTCTTAGGAGTGTCGTGTAGTTTTCAGGGTATAGGTCTTTCACTTCCTTCATTAGGTTTATTCCTAGGTATTTCATTCTTTTTGATGCAATTGTGAATGGAATTGTTTTCCTGATTTCTCTTTCTGTTAGCTCATCATTAGTGTATAGGAAAGCAACAGATTTCTGTGTATTGATTTTGTATCTTGCAACTTTGCTGAATTCAGATATTAGTTCTAGTAGTTTTGGAGTGGAGTCTTTAGGGTTTTTTATGTACAGTATCATGTCATCTGCATATAGTGACAATTTGACTTCTTCTTTACCAATCTGGATGCCTTGTATGTCTTTGTTTTGTCTGATTGCTGTGGCTAGGACCTCCAGTACTATGTTGAATAACAGTGGAGAGAGTGGACATCCCTGTCTTGTTCCCGATCTTAGATGAAAAGCTTTCAGCGTCTCGCTGTTATTTATGATGTTAGCTGTGGGTTTGTCATATATGGCCTTTATGATGTTGAGGTACTCGCCCTCTATACCCATTTTGTTGAGAGTTTTTATCATGAATGGATGTTGAATTTTGTCAAATGCTTTTTCAGTATCTATGGAGATGATCATGTCGTTTTTGTTCTTCTTTTTATTGATGCGGTGGATGATGTTGATGGATTTTCGAATGTTGTACCATCCTTGCATCCCTGGGATGAATCCCACTTGATCATGGTGTATGATCCTCTTGATGTATTTTTGAATTCGGTTTGCTAATATTTTGTTGAGTATTTTTGCATCTACGTTCATCAGGGATATTGATGTGTAATTTTCTTTTTTGGTGAGGTCTTTGCCCGGTTTTGGTGTTAGAGTGATGCTGGCTTCATAGAATGAGTTTCGAAGTATTCCCTCCTCTTTAATTTATTGGAAAACTATAAGGAGAATGGATATTATTTGTTCTCTATATGTATGGTAAAACTCAGAGGTGAATCCATCTGGCCAGGGAGTTCTTGGGTAGTTTTTGGATTATCAATTCAGTTTCGTTGCTGGTGGTTAGCCTTTTTAGGTTTTTTGTTTATTGCTTGGTCAGTCTTGGAAGGTTGTGTTTTTCTAAGAAGTTGTCCATTACTTCTAGGTTTCCAGCTTCTTAGCATATAGATTTTCATCGTATTCTCTTATAATTCTTTGTATTTCTGTGGTGTCCACAGTGATTTTTCCTTTCTCATTTCTGATTCTGTTTATGTGTGTAGATTCTCTTTTTCTCTTAATAAGTCTGGCTAGGGGTTTATCTATTTTGTTTATTTTTTCAAAGAACCAGCTTTTGGTTTCATTGATTTTTTCTATTGTTTTATTCTTCTCAATTTTATTTATTTCCTCTCTGATCTTTATTATGTCCCTCTTTCTGGTGACTTTGGGCATCATTTGTTCTTATTTTTCCAATTTCAATAACTGCATCTTTTGAGTATTCATTTGGGATTGTTCTTCCTTCTTTAAATAGGCCTGGATTGCAATATATTTTCCTCTTAGAACTGCCTTTGCTGCATCCCACAGAAGTTGTGGCTTTGTGATATTGTTGTCATTAGTCTCCATATATTTTTTGATCTCTGTTTAATTTTGTCATTTATCCAGTGATCATTTAGGAGCATGCTATTAAGTCTCCATGAATCTGTGAGCCTTTTGTTTTCTTTGTACAATTTATTTCTAGCTTTATACCTTGTGATCTGAGCAGTTGGTTGGTAGAATTTCAATATTTTTGAATGTACTGAGGTTCTTTTTGTGGCCTAGTATGTGGTCTATTCTCGAAAATGTTCCATGTGCACTTGAGAAGAATGTGTATCCTGTTGCTTTTGGGTGTAGAGTTCTTTAGATGTCTGTTAGGTCCATCTGTTCTAGTGTGTTGTTCAGTGCCTCTGTGTCTTTATTTTCTGTCTGGTCGATCTGTCTTTTGGAGTGAGTGGTGTGTTGAAGTCTCCTAAAATGAATGCATTGCTTTCTATTTCCTCCTTTAATTCTGTTAGTATTTGTTTCACATGTGTCGGCACTACTGTGTTGGGTGCATATATATTTAAAATGGTTATATCCTCTTGTTGGACTGACCCCTTTATCATTTTGTAATGTCCTTCTTTATCTCTTGCTACTTTCTTCATTTTGAAGTCTATTTTGTCTAAGTACTGCAGCTCCTGCTTTTTTCTCCTTGTTGTTTGTGTGAAATATCTTTTTCCATCCCTTCCCCTTCAGTCTTTGTATATCTTTGGGTTTGAGGTGAGTCTCTGTTAAGCAGCATATAGATGCGTCTTGTTTTTTTATCCATTCAGTAACTCTCTGTCTTTTGATTGGTGCATTCTGTCCATTAACATTTAGGGTGATTATCGATAGATATGTATTTATTGCCATTGCTGGCTTTAGATTTGTGGTTACCAAAGTTTCACGCGTAGCTTCTTTACTATCTAACAGTCTAACTTAACTTTCTTGTTATTATAAACACAGTCTGATGGTTCTTTATTTCTCTGCCTTCTTATTCTTCCTCCTCTGTTCTTTATATACTAGTTGTTTTATTCTGTTTACTCTTTTACATTTCCTTTTACTGTTTTTGTGGATAGTTGATTTTACTTTTTGCCTTTAGTTAGTATTTGGATGGTCTGCTTTCTTTGCTCTGATTTTAATTTCTCTGGTGACGTCTTTTTAGCCTTAGGAGTGCTGCCTTCTAGAGCAGTCCCTTTAAGATATCCTGTAGAGGTCGTTTATGGGTGGCAAACTCCCTCAGCTTTTGCTTGTGTGAGAATTGTTTAATCCCTCCCACAAATTGAAATGATAAATTGCTGGATACAATATTCTTGGTTCGAGCCCCTTCTGTTTCATTACGTTAAATATATCATGCCATTCTCTTCTGGCCTGTAAGGTTTCTGTTGAGACGTCTGATGATAGTCTGATGGGTTTTTCTTTGTAAGTGATCTTTTTTCTCTCTCTACCTGCCTTTAATACTCTGTCCTTATATTTGATCTTTGCCATTTTAATTATTATGTGTCTTGGTGTTGTCTTCCTTGGGTCCCTTGTGTTGGGAGATCTGTGGTCTTCCGTGGACTGCAAGACTATTTGCTTCCCCAGCGTGGGGAAGTTTTCAGCAATTATTTCTTCAAAGACACTCTCTATCCCTTTGTCTCTCTCTTCTTCCTCTGGTACTCCTATATTGCGAACATTGTTCCGTTTGGATTGGTCACACAGTTCTTTTAATATTCTTTCATTCCTAGAGATCCTTTTATCTCTCTCTGCCTCAGCTGCTCTGTATTCCTGTTCTCTGATTTCTGTTCCATTAGCAGTCTGTTGCCCTTCGTCCAATCTGCTGCTAAGCCCATTGATCGGTTGTCTGAATTCTGCATTGTCTTTCTGCACTTCCTCCCTTAGCTCCTGCATATTTCTCTGTAGGTCCATCAACATAGTTATGACTTTTATTCTGAATTCTTTTTCAGGAAGATTGTGTATGTCTATCCCATCATGCCACTTCTGTGGGGTTGTCTGGCTAAGCTTTGTACCATATTCCTCTGCTTTTTCATTGCGATAGAAGTGGTCGCTGGTAGTTGCCACGTGTGTCAGCTGGGAGAACAAAGTCCCTTCCTGCTTGTTGTTCTCCTTGCCCTTCTCAGGGCCTGAGCTGTTTTCCAGCACACTGGGAGGCAGTCTGTGGGATAATCCGTTAACCTGCCTGTGTGCGGGCTGCCTTAGCTTAGTTTATAGCACTGCGGGTGTTTGCAGTCTCGTTGGGTGCGTTCTGAACCTGGTTCTGGGGCTCTTCCTGCTTATCTGCGTGCCAGCCGGGAGGTGATTCTGTGAGAATGCTGTGGGCTGCAGCGCTCCTCCACTGTTCTGCAGCAGTGGCGGCTCCGCTGGACCCTTTGTGGCTCTGGCCGGGCAGCGAGGAACGAATGGAAGGCTGCTGATCTCTGTGGGAACCCTTGGCGTGGCTGCTTTGCCAGGCGACCGGCCAGGGGTTCTAAAATTCCCCAAGACTTCCAGCACACTGGGCCGAGTGTGCTGGGATGATTTAGTTCCGCTGTTGAGCCCTTGTCTCTTTAAGACTCTTTTTAAGAAAGCACACACTTTTCTTTTTTCCCAGGGAGCTGGCTGAGGGGACGTGGTTGCGTTCTGCCTCTCAGATCCTGCCCTTCTGTTTCTCTAGTCTCTGATACACCACGTGATGTGTGTCATTGCTCCTAGTGCAGATCACTGGGGCTGGTTACTTGGCACGCCTCTGCACCCACTCCCTCCCAGCACTGAATCTTTTCCTCCTGCCTGTGCGCTGGGGTGGGGGAGTGCTTGGTCCCGCTGGGTCACGGCTTTGTATCTTATCAGCTTCATGAGGTGCTCAGTTCTCGCATTTGTAGCTGTATCCTGGCTGTTGTACTGTATCTTCTGGTCTCTCTTTTAGGATTAGTTCTATTTTCACAAATATATATGGTTTTGGGAGGAGATTCCTGCTGCCCTGCTCACGTCACCATCTTCCCAGAAGTCTCTGCAAAACCTATTTTTGAGAAGGTGGTTGGTCCAGTTTAGTAGTCAGTGGTTTTTAAAATCAGCATTTAGCTTCAATGAACTTCAGACAACTTTCTTTCCCTCATATTGGCACTGCTCTCCTCCACAAGGGGAAACTGTCTCTTGCAACATCTAACACAAGAGCATCAGAAAAAATTTTTGATATGATTACGTTTATTTGCTTATTTCTGAAGCCTTTTAAGGTATCCTAATCTTTCACTTAGTATATATCTGAACAGAAGTCAGTAGACATGAAGATAGCAACAGTGATCTAAAATAACCAGGAGTTCTGTATGTACAAGAGATTCAAATCTGTTGTGAATTAAATGTCCCAAACTGGTCACCATACTTTTAGGCAAGAGCTAATTCAAAAAAAAATCACCGTTAGTCTCTGCAAATTGATCTAATGTGAAATGTTCTAGGTTCTCTCATACTTTAACATCTCTTGGTCTGTATACTGACTCACATAATTTTTTTTTGTTCCTTAAGAAACATTTACTCGACATTTACTATGGTGGAACTCCAGTCATGTGTGTGTGGTTGACCGGGGTCAGGTGTGGGGGTGGGGAGGTGAGGGGGCAGTAGTGGGAAATGTGTTCCCAACCTAGGGCAAATAAACCTTTGAAGCCAAAGTCAGTCAAAGAGAAAAATAAAGTGGGAGAAACCCGTTCATTGCTTACAAGAAGTCATCTACTTCCACTTGACTGTGTCTCTCCCTGTCCTGGCTGGGAAGAAGGCAAAAAAAAAAAAAAAAAACCTCTCATTCTGATGTGTGCTTGCCTCTTCCCCCACCCCTTATAAACACCTTTTGATAGAGAGATTGACTTCTTTTCTCCACCCCTTCTAAACACCTGTTGACATGGAAATGGACTAAGGCCAGGCAAGAGATCCTGGACACAGGCACTGCTTTACAAGTGAACCAAAGGAGATACAGCCCCTGACTTTATGTGGCTTAAATTTATGTATTACTGTAAAGATAACAAAAATAGTTCTCACTGCTCTCCTGTAAGAGCTGGAAGTCATCCATGAAATATTATACCACTCTTACCCAATTAATACAAGATAATAACTTCAGTAGACAATAATGACTCTGACTTAAAAGGAGATGGTTCCTATATACTGTGTTTTTTAATTAGCTAGTCACACTTTGTGGGAAATATTTTTTAAAATGAAGACAAATTGATTTCAATTGGAATATAGACTGCTTTATTAGTAATTGAGAAGGCATATTAATTGGGATATAGAATTAATGCTGTAACTTTAGTATTTTTTTCTTTAAATATGTTCTTGGTTCCAAATATCATAGGAAATTCTTTTTGATTTTTCCCAGTTGAGGGAGCTAATATCGTACAAACTGCTTTGCTGAAAAGAAAAAAAAGAGGACTCTATTAACATATATTTCTAAACTAATCTTACAACATATGGTAGGTAGAATATGGCCCTCAAAAATGGCCACATCTCAATCCATGGAGCCTGTGGATATGTTACTTTACATGGCAAAAAGGACTTTGCAGTTGTGAACAAGGTTAAAGACCTTGAGGTAGGAGATTATTTTGGATTCTCTGGGTTGGCTCAATCTAATCATGTGATACAACTCTTTAAAAATGTAGAACCTTTTCCAAAGTGATTATGGAGAAGGTGAGGGTGGAACAAGGGACAGGAGGATGCTACCTTGCTGGTATTGAAGATATCTAGGTGTATCTTTGATGGGGAGGAATATTCTCCCAGCCTGGGGCAAAATACCTTTGAAACTGAAATCAGTCAAAGGGACAAATAAAATGGGAGAAACCCATTTATTGCTTACAAGCAGTCATTCACTTCTGCTCACCCATGTCTCTTGTGACCCAGCTGCAAAAAGGGACCCCAACTAAGCTCTCCAGTCCAGATATGATCTGCTCCCCGATGTAATCACCTATTGATAATAGAGATGGACTATTTCTCTCTACCCCTTGGAAACACCTATTGATAAGGAGATGCACTAATGCCAGGCCAGAGATTCTGGAAATATTGCCATTTTACCTACAGTAGGAAAGCAGGCAGCTCTAGGAGCTAGAAATGCAAGGAAACAGATTCTATTTTAAAGCCTCCAGAAGTGAATGCAGCTGAGCCAACATCTTGATTTTAACCCAGTGAAAACCATGTCAGACTTCTAGAGAACTGTAGAGTAGTATATTAGTATTGCTTTAAGTTACTAAGTTTTTTGTAATTTGGTATGTCAGCAGTAGAAACCTAATATACACATCACAAATTTGTTTTTAATTTTAATACTTTGCATTGAAATATACACAGTGGGAATGTCATCATTTTTTTATAAAGGTAGCAGCAAATGCTGTTCTTGTCATTTTTTTCCCAGCAGAATACACATATCTATATTGGCTTAATTTTCTAAAAATTATTTGGAAGTTAAAGATAAGTTTAAGTGTTTACCATGTATATGGCAATTTTCTTAATGTATTTCATTAAATAGTCTAGTTGTTAGTATCTCAGAATTAAGTTTTCAGTGTAGGAGTTAATAAGAAAGCTTTAGTTAAATCATTGCTTTTCCAATGGTATTTAATGAAGTTTAATTGTAATATCTAATAAGAATCATTAAATGTATAAAACAAAACAAGTCTTCCAATAAATATTTTGCCTGGGCAAATAATCATGAGTTAGAAAGAAAATTCTTACTAATAAACTAGGAATAATTCCTGCAATCCTTGGAATCTATATTTTGCTAAATTTGTGTGATAAAGTGTGAATTCTGGGTGTATGGCCCAATAGCCCTTCAAATACTATGTAATCTTAAAAGCTTATGGTAGGGAGTAAGAAGGAATTGGTTAGGATGCAAAGTTAAGGAAGCCACCCCTACAAGATTCAGGAAAACAGAGATAGACCTTCAATCCATCTGTCATTCCAATAGAGGCCTTTTGTTCTAGTCATCCATTTGGCCACCTAATCTTACTACTCTGGGAGGTAGTTAACTGAGTTTTAAATCACCTTGATTAGTTGGGAAAGAACTCAGTCGGCCTTGAGTATTAGTTACAAGTCTACTGAGGAGTAGTTGGATGTAATAAGGGGTTTTCCATCCTCTGTGAGCTCTGGTGGTGTGATGGTTAAAATTTTATGTGACAACTTGATAGGGCCACTGGATGCCCAGATATTTGGTTACATATTATTATGGGGATGTCTGTGAGGGTGTCTGGTTGAGATTAACATTTGAATCGTAGACTGAGTAAAGAAGATTGGTGGGCTTCATCCAATCCATTAAAGACTTCAGAAGAACAAAAAGACTGACCCTCCCATGAATAGGAGGAAACTCTGACCTGTTTTAAGCTGGGACATCAGTCTTTCCTGGCTTTCAGACTCAAACTGAAATAGTAGTTTTCCTTAGGTTTTCAGTCAGTTCGCTTTTCAGAGTGTAACCTACACCACTGGCTCTTCTGGTTCTTCAGCTCGCCTGTTGTAGATCATGGGATTTGCGAGTCTCCATAATCAATGAGACAATTCCTTAAAGTAAGTTTCATTCGATCTTTCTCTCTCTTCCCCTACTCACACACACAAACACACACACACACACACACACACACTCACCCACTCTCTTTCTCTCTCTCTCTCAGTACACACATACACCCACACATACATCTTACTGGTTGTTTCTCTGGAGAACCCTGACTGATACAGATAGTAGGAGATTATGATAGCAATTTCTATTCTCATTTGCTGATAGTTACTTGGTCTGTTGGTCATGAGAGCCCTACTCCTTATGGCTCCAGTCAACATTTAGAGCTAGGGCAAGCCAGTGAGAATTATGATACATTTCCAGTAGATAAATGACTTCTTCAGTGGAAAAATTATTCCACAGTCCATTCACAGTGACAACTGTCAACAGTTCATTTCAATGTAGCACTTTCAGAAAGAGGAGTAACTTGGTGTAGTCAGGTATGAAAATTTTGATTACACTCTTCTGTCTTCATGTCATAGCCAAAAGGAGGACACTTAAAAAGAAAAAAAATTTAATAATGATAATATATAGATCAATTTCCAAATTCACAAATAGATAATTTCAAGGCAAAACATGTTAATATATTAACATTTTGAAATGCCAAGTATGGTTTAATAACCCTGCTTTCACAAATGGTAAACCTCATAAAAATGATATTTTTACAACAATTTGCTGTAGATAAAACAGATATTAGTAATAATTGTAGAAATGAAGAGATTGAGGTCAGCAAGATTACATGGTTGGGCAAGTGCACATCACTGCTAAGGGGTATGGCTGGGTTTAGACAAGAACTTTCTGATTTCTATTTCAGTGCTCTCACAGTTGCTCTATGTGATTACATAGAAATACCAAGAGCAGTACACCGGTGCTGTATAGTCTAAGAAAGGAGAGTAGAGTGCAACTGTAACCCATTTTCATAACAAGTGGTCCTTTTCTGTTTGTCTCTCCATTTTATAAACATTGTTAAGTCTGGGGAGAGGAAATCCTGGGGCAAAATACCTCAAAAACAGAAATCAGTCAAAGGGAAAAATAAATTTAAAAATCCATTTATTGCTTACAAACTGCAGTCTGGGGCCTTCTCTCCTTCCTGCTCCAGCAGAAGCCAAAACAGCCCTCTTCCTCACTTCTCAGGTTCAGATAAGTCCTCCATTGCCCAGGTAATTACCCATTGATATGGAGATGAACGTCTGTCCACTCCTGAGGATGCAGATGCACTGAGGCCAGGAGAGATATTCTGGAAATATTACAATTTTACCCACAGGCCACCCCTCCAGAAATTTTGCCTTACAATTTACTCATTCCTCCTTTTCCACAATGGTCCCTGGGCGAGAAAAGCGAAGCATTGTGACCAGACTAATGATATACAATAGCAACAACAATAAAATCCTGATAATCCTCAAACCAGAGGATTCAGCCTATGCACATTAAGTAAATGTGCTTTACAGCAAAATCTCTCATTAAGCACAAAATATGTTTAATACACTAACACACTATTATTATCACTTGCTACACTTGTTTGCTCATTCTTAACAACCAGGCTAGATTACTCACAAAACTTTTACCAAACATTAGACAAGTCAAGTCTCTCCTGAAGCATTTTTTTTTACAACAGCAAAAAAATCATGATAATTCTCAAGCCAGAGGATTCAGCTAGGTTCAAAGTCCTATGCAGGTGAAGTCCAAAGCTCGTGCATTCCAGCCATCACACAGCAGCTGCAGCCAGGGGGCACATCCAGGACACAAGGAGTGTAGAAGCAAATAACCACGATCTTTGGGGGTCACTCTGCTGTAACTCCAGGAATACACAGGAGGCCAGCTTCCAGGCCTTTTCCCCAGGGTGTCAAAAGAGTCAGCCATCACCGGTCCATGCGTTGAAATGTCCAGGGCCACATCCATTTTATTCTTAATTGCTGCACCCATCCTTGCAATGCATGCCAAATAAAGTGGGTGTTTTGATTGCTCTTAATTACCTGTGGCCAGCCATAGGCTGAAAAGAGACACTCTAGGCCCCTCTTGGTGGTTTGCTGATCTGCCCAACGTGCAGGGCACTCCTTCCGGGCTCAACTGACTTCTTCAAAGTTCAGTGGCAATCCCCACTGACGGGCTACAGCCCACATTGTCTTTTACCCCATGTGTAACAAATGCTGATGTAGTCATTGGGCCACATCAGAGGCAGGCTTTCCTTCTAGCCAGTGCACCTGGGCCAGTGCGTCTGCTTCATTATTCCCTGGGGATGCCAAAGGCAAACGGCCAGTCACATGATATATGGTAGGTGTCTGTGCCACACCACTCCATGGCCTTTGGGTCCAGTCTTGCACCCACGCCATGATAGGATAGTTGGTTATTTCCTTGGTTGGAGCTGTTCCGCCAATGGGCTTCATAGCCAGCAAGGTATGGTATGCAGCAGCCAGTTGTTTCTCTGTAACGGTGAGCCAGACCTCTGCTCCTTTCCATAGTTGTGACCAGACTCCAGCTGGCAGCAGGAACAGCAGTAGTGGCGGCAGCAGCAACCTTCAGCGTGAGTCATGGGCCAGGGTTGGTGTGGCCAGCAGCTGTGGTGGTGCCTTCATGACCACACGAGTGTAGACACACATCCCTCAGCACGAGCGCCACTTCTCCCCATCATTGTTAGGGGCAGCCCTTCCAAAGGTCGAATCCATTCTGACAGATTTTGGGTTCAGATATCCTGCTGACTATGCCAGATCCGGGGAGAGGAAATCCTGGGGCAAAATACCTCGAAAACAGAAATCAGTCAAAGGGAGAAATAAAGTTTAAAATCCATTTATTGCTTACAAACTGCAGTCTGGGGCCTTCTTTCTTTCCTGCTCCAGCAGAAGCAAAACTAGCCCTCCTCATGTCTCAGGTTCAGATAAGCTCTCCATTGCCCAGGTAATTACCCTTTGATATGGAGATGAACTTTTCTCCACCCCTGAGGAAAGCCTATTGATATGTAAATGTACTAAAGTCATACTTCTCTCCACCCCTGAGGATGCAGATGCATTAAGGCCAGGCGAGATATTCTGGAAATATTACAATTTTACCCACAACATAATCCTACCTCACAGGACTGTGTACATGATTTGGCCCCTGAGATACCTTTCATTATGTACTTATGAAACATAAGAGCAAACTTAACCCTCTGTGAAGAGAAATTCCTCTTAGAAGATGAGATCTGTTGTCCTCACACACCCATGAAGGGAAAAAGAATCCTTTCTTCTCTTATCTCAGTGATGTTGCAGACACAAAGCAGAACCATAAATCACATGCAGCCTGCCTCCAAAGAAGCCCAGCAACAGGGTTCATGGACATCAGTACTCCTCTTGTTTCCAAGAATGGAGCAGCTGACAGTGTGATGGGACAGTGTTACACATGCACTTAAGTCTGTAGCAAACCAGCTTTGCACAGCTGTTCTGTTCTAATTTTAGAGCTCTGGAGCCTCATCTATGGCCTTCTAGAAAAACTCTCCCAATATCAGGATGCAGTATGAGTGGTGGGCAGGGGTAAAGCATGCCATGCAGTGTGTTAAGTTCGGAAAGTATATCCATGAGTGTTGGAACTGAGAGTCGCTATAAAATAGCATTCTGGACAAGTTAGATTTTTCCCTTCTTTTCTCCTTTAAATTTTTTGGTCTATGGAAAATGAAAAAAAAATCTATAGCAAAAACTTCACTGATCTATTCCATAATCAAAGAGACTTTTTTTTTCTTTACCAATAAGTCACATCACAAGGTCATGCCAACCTACTTTAGCTTTATTTCTGTAGGTTTTCTAACTGGTTTCCCTAAACCAGGGATCTACATTATATACTTAAGTTGTCATATATATTTTGAAATGGTAAACAACACTGTTAATATTTCAAATAGCTAGTTTAGTAATACAGGAATTTATGCTGACATTAAAAGCCATCCTGAATTGCTGCTAGGGGTATTTTAAGAATCTCTCTATTACTCATGTGACAAATGATGACTTTAATGGCATCATAAACCAGAAGTATGAAAGCATTATTAAAAAACTGCTTCATAAAAGAGTTATCAAGTAAGTATCAGTTAAGCTGTTTAGATGTGATGAAAGTTCAGTCTAAACACACTGGACCACTTCAGATACACAAACTAGCAATATTATAAAATGTGGAGGTAATGAATATTATTGCTTCAAAAATTGTCTATGCTAATCTTACTCTGAATAAATTGTGTTGGTTAGGGAAATCCTTATACCTTATGAGACCAATTCACATTTAAAAGCCATTTTATTATTATGAAGCATTTGTTCAATCCATTGCCCAGATGTATAGTTCACATGGAGAAACTGCATCACTTACTTTGGATTAAATATTGAAATAGTGCACTTATATTCTATATTTTAAAGCTATGGGGCTCTGCACTAAAGGGTATCACTCCATTGATTATTCAAACTCTATGTGGTGGTTAAACATTTATGTCCTTTACACATTTTATCTTCTACCCTTTTTCCTCATATAATTAATGGGTCCATAAGACACTTGGGGTAATAGGAGCTGCTTTAAGCTCTGGTAGGATGTATGTTATAGCAATGTTCTCCATTTTTGCAAAAGTTTAGCAACAAATCTGTGCCAGTGCACAAGTCAAAGGGTCTTAGAAATCCCATTCCATTTGTGCATGAATTTATTAAAGGGAATCATAGGTGTTGTTCTCTTGAAAGTCACTTGCTTACACATACATATCAAGAAAACAGAATGAGACACTCGTGAGCACAATGGTATTCAGATATTCAAGCTCTTCAGATTATCAAATTGTTTTATTACATAATTGACTTTTGCAAAAATATCACTTTAAACAGTATTCTAAATAGGTTTATTTTATAACAATATCATATCTACTTTCTAGAGGAGACAAGACCCACCAGAAGTAGAATACTGTAAAGAATGAAATGTGCATAACATAAAATGGCTGTAATAAAGATTCTGATTGAGTTAGACAGTGTTCACAATCGCCCTACTGGGGTGTGACCAGCAGCAGGCATTAGGGCATAGCACTGAGAGGGTCCTTTAAGGCAGCAGCAGTTGCCAGACTTGATCCTGCACCAGAATCACCAGGAAGGCTTATGAAAACACTCATTTCTGGGCCTATCCTCAGTAATTCTGATTAAGAGGGCTGGTGCAGGGTCTTAGAGTTTGTATTCCCACCTAGTTCTATGTTGAGCTGGTGCTACTAGTCTAGGGACCACACTTTGAGCCTTACCCCTTTATAGGGTCTGTCTGAATGTATTGCCAGCAATTATGCTCAATTTCATTTTCTGCTATTTCAGTAGAATGTAGAAAAATTAATAATTAAAAATCATTGACTCTGTTGTTAAACTTTGAATTCATAGGCTGATTTGATTGATGTCTGTGCACAACTATATGCCACATGTGACCAGCCATCCATTTGCTATTCTTTTGGCCTCTCTTTGATTTCCTTTTCTGCTCCCAGGCAGAGAAAACTCTCTGCATTTAAAGGGTTCCTGTGGTTAGGTTAGGCCCACTAAACTATGATAATCTCTCTATTTTAAGGTCAACTGATTTTGTGCCTTAATTATTGCTACAAAATATCTTCAGAGAAGTACTTAGATTAGCATTTGAATAAATACCTGAGAGAGAGTGTGCTTACCTCTGGGGCTGAGAATCTGGAGGGGAAGTGTATCTTACAATGTTTTTTCCTACCATAGGTGTATTCTGATTTATCAGGCCTTCTCATATATACTGAAAGAAGTCACTGGG
Source organism: Smutsia gigantea (assembly GCA_032199065.1). Lineage (NCBI taxonomy): Eukaryota > Metazoa > Chordata > Mammalia > Pholidota > Manidae > Smutsia > Smutsia gigantea. The sequence goes on from JAVSCE010010093.1 coordinate 34,217, forward strand.
GATTACTCAAATAGCCATATTATTTTGATTCTCTATATCCACAGCCAAAATTGTCTCTGGTGTGACTATAACTAACCCATTTAATGCAAAAGAACCACTGTAGCTATGTTCCAATGAGCATGAAATACATGGTCTTCACTTTTCTACAGGGATTTATCATCTGCTCTTAAGTAGTAATCACCTTGTAATTTAGTTTCCTCATGTGAATGAAGCAAATACTTTTCTGAGTCAAATATTTTTGTGTCAAGTACTTCTGAGTCAAGCACATACTTTGGGGCAAATTGAGCACATTCTTCAGTTTTTCTCTTATAAGGTTTATATTACACATGCTTCTGCAATGTGTTGGGGTATGACAGTGTGTATATAATTTTGTGTATTTATGAATATAACAATATAGTGTATACTGTCTGAATTAACTTACAGGTAACTGATCTTCTAGATTAATTGGTGTTTTTTCATCCATCTGTGACATACGAATTATGGCCTATGACTCACTGAGTGTTTGCATCTTATAAGCACTTTCCAGGACATTTACGTAACTTCTAAAGTTTAATTGCATGTTTACCCAGAGCCAGTGGTTTATCCTCAAACTTTTTCTGGTACTTATTATTGTACTCATATTATTTAGTTTACTATGTCATAAATAGATTGATTGAAAATACAGAGAGAAAAAGAGTTGCTACTATGAAAACAAGTGACTATTTCAGAAAACTTGATAAAGGTTAAGTTGCTAAAAATGCAGTTAACTGTGGGTGAAAAATTGTAAAATATTTGAGACGAAAATTTTACAAGTCTAGAGGAATTGTTTACTCACATTGCTTTACAAGCAAAGATGATGTTCAAAATATTTAATGACTAGTAGGGCATGAGTGGTAGTTAATTAGAATAGTTTGCTCTATTTATTATAAGGACAGTTCACAGCCTTTGAATCCTCATTCCACTTAAAAAAAAACTATTCCTGAAAATCATGGAAGATACATTGTGGGTGAGCTGTTACTATAAAAAAAGAAGAAAAATGTCTTGGCTCCACATCAAAAGTGTGGCAATTGCATGTACATTTTTTATATTTTAAGGTGAAATATTTATTTGAATATATGTGAATTACTTTTATGAATCCTTGACTTAAACAACTTTTCAACTAAAATACCCACATTGGCCCTAATTTTCCTAGTAAGAGTGCTTTTCTCTGTGTGCTGTTCTATTTTACTCTGTATTTTTACCCTAAGAATGAGATATTTTATAAAGAAGTCTGTATTTCACAAGAAAAGTGATGTGGTAAAAAAGTTGGTTAGTATTTTTTATGCCGGTTTCTCTAATAGGTCCTCAGATTTCCTACCAAGTGGTAAAGAAATAAACGGGACCTCTTGGATCTCTGCCTCACTTAAGTTTAAGGCTGAGTTAATGGAATTTTGGTAACAGTCAGGGAGGAATTAGTGTTGATGTGGACTTCCCTCTCTGCTGTATCCTTTGTCTCTCATTGTTGCTTGATTTACTTGAAGTTGTTTAGTTCATGTGCTGTCAGAAGCTGACACTGCTGCCAACAGTTTAAAATTCTGTCTTATCTATTTGAAATTTCTTGTTAGCATTCCTACCTGCTTTTCATTGGTGTATGAAAACAAAAAAATAATCAAGTACAAATAGAGCATTAAACAATGCTTTCTGCCTCCCAGGATTGTTTAATACTCTCCCATACAGCTGAGTTAATAATTCACACACTGCAGAACCCCAGCACGTCTCTATTAGACTTGATGTCCTCTATTAATGTGACAGCACACATCCTGTGCAGAGCCACAGTGTCGGGGCTAGAAGAAAGGGCAGGGGAGTTCTGTAGGGCCATGTCCTTAAAATGTCCCTTTAGACAATTTTGCCCACTCAAAAACAGGTGTCAATAAAGCTAAACTATTAAATGGTGTTTGTTATAAACAGGTCTAACTATAGAATTCCAGTGAGACTGGAGAATTGTGGAGCCCACCATTTTCTCTTGCATTAACAATTCTCCTTTTCCAGAAGTGAATAGAAACACATATTCCCCCTTTCTGCTGCTCAGCACACCCTTTCAGTTGACCATTTAACAAAGGAGCTGACACTAGTATTGTAAAAGGAATAGTATTCAAGTGGGATTAATCGGCTTGGGGCCTACAGGCCAGGAAAGAAGCAATCTGATGTTTTATTTACATGTTTTTATAAAAGGAGTGTAAGAAGAACTGGGAGAGTGTAATGCATTTCAGGGTTTGAAGTGGTAAAATAAGGAAAAAGAAGGCCTTATCCAGGTGAAACATAGAGCTTTTTAATCTCTCATTTTCTATTTCTGATTTTCAATGTATTTTCTAGAAAGTCACCATCAAAGCTAGTCTTGAGAACTGTGTATCTGGAGAAATAGGTAAGCCTCCAAAAATATGTTTGAGCTATATTTTTGATGTAAAAACTTTGTTATACCAGCCAAAGTTTCATGAGTGTACAAAGAGTCAGGTTAATTATCTGGGTTGTTCATGTAACAGTATATCCTCACAAAGGCAAATATAATATAAAATTTGTGGTGATGATTGTCAGAATTAATTTTGAGGGGTTTTCAGCTAATTATAAAGCTTCATGGTATAGCCTATTCTGCTGAATATTTGTTTTGCTGAAAATGAAATTTGCTCACCAAAATTTTTGTGCATATCATACAACCTTAAGAATGTGGATATACATTACAATAACTATAATTTGGAGCAAAGATTCATGAGAATACATGAAGTCTCATCAAGGTAAGTAAAAGAAAAAAGGAAAGAATATATACTATACCAAAGCTATATTCTAGCTGAAACAACATGTGGAAAATAAACCAAATTGGATAAAATAGGAAATCCGTTATAGTTCTAGGGAATAGGATTTATTAAAAAGGTCTCTACAATTATATATTTTAAAGCTCAGGTTTATATGAGATGAGGTAAAGGAAATAATAGAAATAAGATAATTTAGAAAAGATAATTTTTGTTAACAATGGCTATTAGTGTAATGATTTAGGCAAAAGGTCAGTTATGGTGAGGCATAACCGGCTGATTTTTCTGCACTAAAACCCCTCTTCTTCCTTCCCAGACTGTTTATATTAGGCAGACTTTGGATTTCAGACACTGGTAGTGTGGCATAATCTAGGGCTGAAAAGGAAATGCCACTTCTCATATACTCCTCTGCTGGAAAAGAGTTAGACAGTTAAGAGAACAAACTCAGTATGTGATCAGCATCAAATTGGTCTTGTTAGCTTCCTCAGAGAAAATAGTTAAAAGAGTGTGAAGATAGGTTTTGGTGTTATGTGCCTTTGTGGAAGCATTAGTAGTGGAAATAATTATTATTTTTATTATTGTAAAGGATAATCTCCTGTTAAGCAAAATAATTAACTATTGCGCTGGCCATGAATACAAAGGATGCTTTAATCAACTAAGTGTATTTTATGTTTACCAATAGGCTTAACAGTGAAGTGGTAATTAATATTTTGGGGGGAGCTTACTATTTGCCAAGCTTCTTCTATGTGCTTTATATGTATTAACTTACTTAACTCTTATCAAACTCCTCTCCATTTTACAGATAAAGAGAATGAGGCTTTGAAAGTTGAAGTAATTTTCCTAGCTAGTAAAGGGTGAAAATGAAAGCTGAACCCAAGCAGTATGACTGTAGAGCTCAAGCATCTAGAATGTGCTTTATTCTGGTTTTGAAAATATATGATAGTTGAAATAGTATCATAAATTTGTAACACTGTGAAATTGCCTAAAATAAATAGAAATGCCAAACTGTAGATGATATTTGCCCTGAATCTTGCATTCATTTGTTTAATCATTCATTTATTCAACCCCCCAAAATAATTTTGCCTCTTATACCAGGTGCTGGGGATATAAAGATGAGTAAGACACAATCCCTTCTCTTAAAAAAAGAAAAAAATTCTAACAGAGAAATAAATAAAATGAATATTTGACACATAACTATGTTTTAGAGTGATACTACATATATTCACAAAATATTTAGAAACACAACTTTTGGGCACCTATGACATTGTGAGGGAATCTAGGGTGGGAAAGGTGTCTGAAAAATTTTCTCAAGATAGGTGATTCTTGAGCTTAATCATAAAGATGCAATGCAAAGGATGGATTGTGGGAGTGGTATGTTAATCTGATTTAGACATCATTTTTTTAGGAAATGTGAAACCAGTGGTATTGGCTATCCTGAGGGAAGGTAGAATTGTTAGAGAAAAAGAATTTTGACTCGTATCCATAGGATGGTGCAAAACAAACCTATGCTGTTTAGTGGAAATCAGTTGAACTAATAACGTTGTTAATATTTCTTCAATAAATAATTGCATGGTGACAAGTCATTGGTAAACAAACAGTAGACACTTTGGATATTTTTAATTATATGTTAAAATCATTCATTTAGCGTAATGGTTTGTGGTTCAAACTATGACTGTCATTTATTAGCTAGTTGATTTGGAAAAGTTATTTTACCTCCATGACCATCAGTATACTCATCTAGTAATTGATCTAGAGAAGGGAAAAAATGATGACTTCTCTCTGTAATTGTAAGATTTTTGAGTAAATAACTGATAAAGAATGAGTTAGGTGCTTGGCACATAGTATGTACTAAGAAACAGACAATTATTGTTATTAATGTGTTGAACACTTATTTAATGTCTTCTGTAAAAGTCATGTGTTTGCTCTGTGGAATACAGACAGTGCATGCTTGTGCTATTTTACACAGGCTCTCAGGGCTAATTGTTAAAATTTCAGGGGTAGATTGTTAAACACAACTATCTTTGAAATCAGCCACGTGGGGAATATTTATATCACAAAAATTGCACATGCTATCACTCAGGGCTTTCTTTCTCCAGAGAGCCAGTTGATAATGCCTGAGCTGAATGGGTGAAATATGGAGTATCATAGAATCGAAGGAGAAGTAGTGTGAATTATTGTTAGATATCATTCAGTCAGGCATGGAAACACTGCTGGACATAAACATGATTAAAACATGTCCCTACACTTACTTATACATAGTTGATAATCTTCTTTTCTGTGTTGGGTTAGTTTTGATCTACTCTGCTCTGCTCAAGAAAAACTAATGTTTCCTCATTTCACCTAGACTAAAAGCCACCCAGATTACAAGTCTCTTAAAGCTTGTTCCCTCCTAACCTCTCAGATCTCATCCCCTCCTATTCTTTATTGCTTCTTACACCAGCCTGGTCAAGCACATAAGATGCTCTAATGCAGGCCCTTTGGTTTGGCTTATCCTCTACTGGAAAGCCCTCGGTCCGGATTGGCACATGGCTTTCTTTCTCACTTTCTTCAGGTCTTTGCCCAAATGTGGTCTGTTAAGCCTGGCTTATCCTTAACTGCTTTGTATAAAAATCACAATCTCCTACCTCCTTTCCATTGCTCAATTTTTTCATAAGACTTCTTGTTTTCTGACATAATATATGATTTAATTATTTGTTTGTGGTCTGTCTCCCCTGACTAGAATGTAAGCACTATGATTTGGTATGTTCATTCACTGTATTAGCACAGGCACCTAGAAAAGTGCTGGAACATAATAGGGATCCAATGTCTATTTGTTGACTCAATGAGTGTTGGCCAAAATTAATATATGTGTGTGTATGTGTGTGTGTGTGTGTGTAGTGGTGCAGAGCAAGAGTTTTGATGGTTTATGATGAATTTTAACTAAAGGATCTAGAATTGCCCAGTTCTGTCCTATAAACTCCCATCAAGGTAACTCCCATCTCACAAACATGAGAATGAGAGTACCTAGTATCATTGATACTGGTTTAAAGCATGTGGATTCATCTCAAGCCTCAACCTTCTTCCTTTAAACCCACATCCAAACCCTCGTGTTTTACCTCTTGTGGTTGAGCTGTGTGGTATAGGTACTTGAAGGAAGAGCAAGCACATATTAGAGAGAGAGAACAGAACTGTCATAGTCTTCAAGATGGCCCCTGATGATCCCTGTCTCCTGGGATTTATAACTTTGTCTACTTCCCTCCCACACTGTACCATGCACAGTTCACTTGTGTGACCATTAAATATAGCTGAAGTGATGGTAAGACTCCTCCAGTATTGTTACAAAAGACACTGCAGCCCCCATCCTGGTTACACTCTCTGTCTTAGATCATTTGTGGAAGCCAGTTGTTCTTTTGATTAGGCCTGTAGGATGAGAAACTGAGGTCTCTTGATATAGTCACATCAGAGAGCTTGGAAGTGGATCCCTCCCCAGCCCAGTCAAGCTTTCAGATGACTGAAGCTTTGTCCTACAATTTGACTGCAACTTTATAAAAGGACTCTCAACTATATCCATTTACTTAAGCTGCAGCCAGGTCCCTGGCTCTCAGAAACTATATGAGACAGTAAATATTTATTTAAGGCTGCCACGTTTTGGGGAAATCTGTTACATAGTGATAAATATCTAATGAAAGCACAATCTTTATGTCAGCAATATGAAAAGGCAGACAAGAAGGTCGTACCTGAGTCATCCAATGAATGTTCTAAATTTTACCACATCAATGATTATTTCATCCTATTGGAATGACTGATAAATGGGAGAATGTAGGGATAGAGGAAGGTATTTTCTTATATCCTCATTTCCTGCATATATCAGGCATACAGTTTTGTTGATCTTACTCATTTCAGGTACTATAGATTGCAGTATGTCAAAGACAAAGGTCATGCCTCTCCCCTTCTTTTTAATGTCTTGTATAGCTCAAATAGAGTGTTGATAAGATGAGCTCTTTAAATATATTTTGAATGAATAAGTGAATGAATGAAACTGTCCATTTAGTGTTTATTTGATCATATTTTTAGTTATACTGAAACCTGAGAGGGTGGATAAAGTTAGAGACTTCTTACTGTTATATAACATGCAAAAGGACTTGTAAAAGAGAAGGCTAGGCAATGAAGGCTAGCACCACACAGTCAACTGCCAATTACCTAAAGTGGCAGAGGGGAGAATAATCATAGGAAATAGAAAATGCCCAGTAATCTGCCTGGGATGGTCTTTCCTGCAAGAGTTGAAGCTGAGTCTCTGAGTCAAAAATTTCAAGGTTTAAGAGTCAGAACACTAGAAAACAGTCCGTAAGAGATGTCCAAGGTAAAGTTAGTGAGTCTGGATTGTTTCTTCTGCTTTTGATGACTTTTATTTTATCTTTTCTTCTTTTTTTTGCATCTTTGGGCAAGAGTGGGCAACAGTGTGATTGTTGGAAGTCGAAATAACCTATTCCTGATGTGCAGACGCCAGGCAGCTCAATGGAAGAAGGAAAAAGTTCATAGAGAAAGCAAAGTTAAGAAAATTAGGAAACTGGACTCGAGAATGTTGCAGATGGCCATGGCAGTAAACGTTTTATTTTGAAATGTCTCCTATCACCCTCATAAGTTTACTGATAACCTACAGTTGATTCCAGTCTGACTTTGACAGCAACCATTTAAATTTGCAAATATTTTTACTTCAATTTTATTCCTCTGGGATTTAAATGTGAAGAAGGGATAAAAGTACAATTATAAGGATGACAGAGAAGTATAGATTAGGTAAAAATCATCTATGGAGTTTCTGTTTGACAAAATCCATCTTATTATTTCAGTAGATATTTTATGGATGGGGAATTTGACCTTAATTTTATTATTGAACTTTCTTGGAATTAAAATATTTTTCCTATGTCTGTCAATTGTGCCCCAAGATAGAATATGAAATAATATGAAGATACAGGAGTTTGCACTCTGAACCAAGCTCCCTCTCAAGTAAGCCACACTCCTGGGCTAATACCCCCATTTCTGACAGCCTATGTTTTGGTGGCAATAACTTCTCCTGCCTCAGAGCACAATTCTCATAAAGTGGTATAAAATTATCCTTCCATGGCAGAGTCTTCAGAGTGGCCACCACTCCCTGTGGCAGCCTGCTCTGTTTGACAGCAATGGTATTTCCATCTTTTGGAAATAGCAATTGTAACCATGTCAAAAACCAAGCATCAGTTTAATGAAGGTTCTCCAACCTTGGGCATTTCTCCACTGCTTCCCTAGATATTGTAATGTGGGAAAATTAAATATAGTGTTTACTATTTTCCTTTGAAATGCTGACACCATGCTTGTGTAGGCCATTAACCATTATGAAAGGGACCAGAAGGACAGTCAGGTTTTATCTAAATCTACCAGATAATCTTGCTCCAAGGTCCAGTAATGCCCAGAGATTATGGTGCTATTGTAAAGGAAACTCCTCAAGCCATCTAGCATAAGTCATTTTATTACATTTTATTACAAATTCTCAAAGGTAGCAAAACTTCTTGATTTATCCAAGTTGATAGTTCCAATTTCAGGATTGTCAACGGGAGCAGACATGACAGGAGAGTCCTTGTTCTGATATGGAGCCAAGGAAGATAATAAAGAGGAGAATATAATACAGGCAATAGGGTGGTACATTAATAATACCAAGCAAAAAGAGGAAAGAGGAAAGCCAAACAAAAAGAGGAAAGAAAAGTTGTATTAAAGAAAGCACACACCATACACTTTGTGTAAAACATATATTTGTGCATATGTAAAAAAAAAATTTAAAGTGGAATACATTTCTTCTGAAAAATGATTATATTCATGTCATGGTAAGTGTCAACTTTCAGAAAACAGACTTAATTTTTCTTGTTTATTAGATATTTTTGTACTCATGAGTCTAAATGGTCATTTGAAAAATTTGTGCTTAGCTGAATAATAGAAAAGCATACCACATCTATGAATGTTACAGGATAGGATATGGGCCATGATGACATGTAAAGATCTCAGGTTTCTTCATGTAGATCCTAGAGTGTTAAGGGTTCATTAATGTGTCTTCTAAGGACAGTGTGTATTGATCTGTGTGCAGTGTTGGGGGAAGTGATACGATCCATGCTGACTAGTTCTAGGAGTTGCATATCCTGTTGTCCACAAACATCTGCTCTGGTCCCTTACAGTAAGTCACCTCCACCAATTTGAATTTTGAGTTACCTTGGCAGTAAATAATGTCAGTGGAGAAGAGACTTGTCATTCAGGTCCTTCATTTAACCCTTTACACCATGATTCCAGGCTTTTCAAACCACTGCCGGATAAAAATTAGCCTCCCCAAGAAGATTCACGTACATAGAATAGGCTAATTAAGAAATACAAGTATATAGACAACCTGGCAATCATATTTTATAAAACATTAATAAATTGGCATTTGGATTTATATCCTAACCTCCTGTGAATTTGACTGAATAAATCAACCACCTTGAGTCTGTTCAGCTCTGAGCTGTCCAGAAAAAATCATTTGGGGACCTATGAACCTGAGGAACAACTTTCTCCTGGATTGACCTTATGTAGTGAAGTGAGGGGCTTACCTTTTTCCTGCCTGGGAAGCCACAAAACACTACATATTCTGTTAACTTCACCAAAGCCACAACATTTTTGACATTTTAATTTGGCAGGAAAATTTAACAAAAAACAATTTCACACTTAAAGAGCATGATTTTATAATTTACAAAATCTTATCAACTGTGAGGCAACAATATCCATATCAAACTCCTGTGTTTTTTTTTCAAAAAATAAAACAGGACCCGTCATCATGAACATTGCCACCTCTGTGGTTTCAGAGAAGGTACTGGAAAGCAGTAAAGAAATACACCACAGTGTCATGTGATTTGGCTTATTTTCTACTGGAGGGATTTGTCTATACTAATGGTTTTTAAATTGTGGCTTGGGAGTTTTAGAAATGTTGCAAAAAAGAAACAACGGGGGCTGCCTTAGAGGAGGGGAATGTTTAAGTTTGGTTACTACATGTGTCTGCCTACTAATCAAACTCCTTTCTTTGATCATAATACCTACACTTTTATGCAAGACTTCTGTAAATTCATTAAATAAAAGTTACCTGGGCTTTAAACATTCATTCATATTGTAGTCCCAGAGGACTTATAAAGATGCTGAGTCAAATGCAAATACTGTGTGTTAACTAGGGTTAATTCTATTAGGTTCTTCCTTTGAGTGGAGAGAAAGGCATTACACACACACACACGTGCACACACACACAATACAACTGCACACACTCATGTCACTCCTCTCTTATAAAGTGCACAACAATACGTGCTGAGAAAAGATCTGAGTTTATAGGTCTCTTTATGTTTAACACTACTCTGTGATTGAAAGGCAACATAACATTTCAAAAAAGTTACATTTCTTTACCATAGTATCCTTTTATCATTTTATTTTAAAATATGCCATGTTTCTTTCCTTCCTTTCTTTATTTGAAAAAAAATTCCCTTTGGCAGTTAAATAATATCTTAAAATAAAAACTATGGGAATTTATAATAAAATTGCTATTCCTTTTCTCCATTTCCATTTCTTCAATAAAATTAGAGGAATGCTGGTGATTACAAGTAATTTGATTGGGAATTTAAATGCAAAGAAAATTCTAAATTGTGGTTCCCACAGCAACTATAAAAAGACACTCAACATGACTGCATATTTATATTAAGATATAAAACTTAACAACTTCCCCAGTTATACAAATGCTATATAAAAACAAAGGGGTGGAATTATGGTTGCTATGGGAATCACAACTCTGAACCTACTGACTTTTGGAAGTTTAAATATACTGACATAGAATTTCACACTGAATATTACATAGGTACAGGAACATGCACGGGATTAGAGACAAACATGTGGCAAATGACATGAAATGAAATAATGAAAGAAAATGTCACTCTAGTGCCTAAATGTCTCCTATTTATGGATCAGTCCCTCTGATTTCAATAACATGTCACCTCTGAAAACAGAGCAAAATATGCCTAGGTTATGCTTTGTGAATTGGTGGTATGGAATGCTTATCTTTTCTCTTTAGCTTGCTGCTTAACTGCTTGTAGGTATTATGGAGGGAGTATGGGCATTGGAAACAGAAACCTCAGTATGAATCGTAATGCAGCAATTTACCAAACAAATGACTTTTCATTCTCTTTCCTAAAAATCAGGGTAATAATTCTTATTTTATAGACTGTAAAACTAAAATGGAATAAGATATACAAAATTCCTAGCCAAGACAGGAAATTAATATGTGGATTTTGACTTTTTAAGACTCTATACATCTCACTAGAAGGCAATTGTTATTTCAGGAATCTATTTAAAATTTTTGAGAATTGCTAGCTGCTACAGGAAATTAAAAAAAAAAGTAATATTCCTTCTTGACCTGTGGAAGTAGTATTCTATTGGGTAATAAAATAAATATTTGCATAAAGTTCATAATTTACAAAATACTTAAATGTGATGGTTTTTAAGAAACATGCAGAAGAACTGATTCCCTGCTTTGAGCTGCACCTAATTCCTATTCTTTTACAATAAGAAACAGGTAAGAAATTTCAGGAAAACAGAGAACAGTGGCAATCACATAATTCCTTGTAACTTTTTATCTGAAACAATATTAAACAACAGTCTTATGCTCTTGCACAGGTTTCACGTTTCTGCTTGGGTGATTTATTTTCTTTTCCCCTAAATATCTCATCAATTGTGGATTTTCTCTTTCCTTAGGTGGAAGTAGATAAGAGGCTTTTCCCCATAAGCAAGAGACTGCTTCAGAGACAACAGCTATTTTAATCATTCATTATTTCTGATATTATTATTATTAGCTCATTCTCAGCATAGAAATGCAAACAGGGTCATGATCCAGTCATATAACTTCATCCAGCCATAATGCATCTGAGGTAGGCTCAATGGGTAGTTTCTTCCCTTCCATTATTACCAGGGCTGCAATGTCTTAGCTCTCTTGCAGTAATTTAAAAAATCTTACACATTCATCTTAGTGTCTATAATATCTCTCTGAAACGAAAAATCAGACTATGGTATTACTTGCATAATATTGTAGTTAATTATTTTTTTTCAACATCTTAATTAGGAAAGCTTCAAGCTTATAAACTGGAGTTTAACTAAGTTCTTTTTTGTTGAAAACTACATACCCATGATAGAGATTATATGTAACCTTTGATGAAATTAAGGACCCGAGGCTATTAAGATAATATGCCCTGGATCAGAGTTGCTCAAATTTTGACAGTGAACCACAGTAGGAAATATAGTTTACATTATGACCCAGCACACATAAACACTCTTCCATACTTAGACACAACTGAAACAAAACAACTCACTTTTGCTATACATGAAGTACTCTGATCTGTTCTTTCAAAAGGAGTCTAGTTGCAATCCACTGAACTTATTTCATGACATACTAAAGGCATTTTATTCGTATTTGAAAGGACCTAGAGTACATTATCAAAACATGGCATACTCTAGATAATAAACCAAGTTGTCTGAATGATATCTATCTATCTATCTATCTATCTATCTATCTATCTATCTATCTATCTATCTATCTATCTATCTATCATCTATTATCTGTCATCTACCTTTCTTGCAGATACTTGTTTATATTCTTTTTGGAGACTTCCTAATCCTCAGGTATGTTAGTCTCCAAAGAGGGGTACTCATGAGGTCACAGTTAGTTAAGGTTTCTCCTCTCTGCTCTTTCTCCAGTGCTGTTACTGCTGCTCTGGGTTCTGTGTAATGCCACCATTCTCCTCCAAGCACTGTCCTGCTATTTGCCACTCACTTATCATTTCTGTCCCTCGACTGCTCAGCTCAGTGCCTGGGCATTCAAGCTGAGGGGCAGCCTGCACCACCAGGCCCGTATCCCTGCAATCCCTCCCAGGTCCTGCTGCTCTTGGAGTGCTGGTCAGTGTGTGACTGAAGTGTGTTTCTGAAGTGACTCTCCTTTGTAGCTTACAAAGGAACCACATCAAGTTTGTGTCCAACACTTTTTAGTTTTCTTCAGAGCTTTTTCTTTCTGAGGTGCTTGTTTGACTTTTACCCAGAGCACTTGATTCTTCTTGATTCTCAGCATCTGTTGCGAAGAGGGCTCATCATGCCAAATTCAGATTCCTCTGTGACAAAGTCTTTCTCAGAGAGTTGATGGTGCCCCCAGGCAATTTTCTTCTGAATGACTCCCTCAATTGTCCTGGCATTCATGAGTATATCTGAATTCCAAGTATGATATTATGTGCGTTCTTTTCCAAAAGAACTTTTAGACCAGTGGTATGCTGGCAAATGTTTAACAGCCTGAAATAGCCCTGATTGATAGCATTTGTTGATTCCCATGGTGTAAATACTCCAAGAGTGGCCGATTTCAGGGTACCAGTGTACATGTGGGACTGGGAAGTGACACCTGCATTCTGTTCTCTTGAACTGATATGAGCTAGCTCCAGTACACTACTGCTAATAGCTTGTCGAACTGTGAGATACCTAGGTGATTAAGGTATTGCACTACTCCATGGGCCAAATATATCCAGGTCTGGCCAGCTTATTTTTTACACACATGTATGTCTCACACATCCATATATGCTGATGGGCACACATATAATGACATAGAAAATAAGTTGGATTTTCCCTCTGCTGTGCTCCTACAGTACCTTATGTATATGTCTGTCATAATCCTTTGTATTATATATATTACACTCATTTGTTTCCATATATGCCTGCCCAACTGGAATATCTTCTATTTTTTAACAGTTTTATTGAGATATAATTTACATGCTATGTAATTCTCCCATTTAAAGTGTATACTTTAATGGTTTTTAGTGTATTCACAGAGTTGAGAAACCTTCATCACAGTAGACTTAGGAATATTTGCATCACCCTGAAAAGAAACCCTATACCCATTAGCAGTTGCTCCACATTCCCACTCACTGCCCTCCCTACCCCAGTCCTAATCAATCATTAATTTACTTTCTGTCTCTGTAGATTTGCCTATACTGAACATTTCATGTAAATGGAATCATGCAATATGTAGTCTTGTGTGACAGTCCTCTTTGACAGGCTTCTTAGCATAATATATTCAAGATTCATCCACATCTTATCATGTTTCAGTACTTCCTTTTTTTTTTAATGTTGAATAAGATTCTATTACTTGGATAAATCACACTGTTATCATTCACCAGTTGATGACAATTGGGATATTTCCATCTTTTTCTGTTATGCATAATGCTGCTGTTAAAATTTGTGTTCATTTTTGTATGGACATGTATTTCCATCTCTTAGGTATTTAGCTTGGAGTGTAACTATGGGGTAATAAGCTACTCTATGTTTAACATTTTGAGAAACTGTCAAACAGTCTTTTAAAGCAGCTGCAACATTACATTCCCACCTGCAGTGTGTGTGAATTCCAGTTCTCCTGTATCTTCACCACCACTTGTTATTATCCTTTTCTGGTTATAGCCAGCCCAGTGGGTAGGAAGTACCATCCCATCATATTTCTTTAGTGATTAATATTGAACATCTTTTCATGTGCTTATTTATGTATCTTTTGAAATATGGCTATTTATATCTTTTGTTCATTAAAAAAACTGATTTATCTTTTCATTATTAAGTTTGAGTTCTTTATATATTCTGGAAACAAATCCTTTTGAGGTGTATAATTTGCATGTATTTTCTAGATTCTAATGAGTTTTCACTTTCCTAATAGTGTCACTTTCAAGCACAAGTGTTTTTAATTTTCTTGAAGTCTACTTCATGTTTTTTTTTTCTTTTGCTGCTTGTTTCTGGTATCATCTTGAAAAGGCTTTACCAAACTCAAGAGAACAAAGATTTACTTCTGTGTTTTCTTACAAAAGTGTTATAGTTTTACCTCTTACATTTAGTTCTGTGATCCATTTTGAGTGTATCCAATTTTTCTTTTCATGTAGGGAAGGATGTATTTTCTTAAAATCCTGGATTCCTTGTTAACATTCTGGGATAAAGAATTTGGCTTTAATCTTAAAGAAAATAAAAGAAGTGTCCTCTCTTTATGTGTATTAACTACTGATTTTCCTCTAAAAATTTCTAAAAAAAGATACCAACCATCGTGGAATTTATTTTGGTCATTACGTGTTTCCTTTCTTTGAGAATCTTATCAATCACAATTCTGAAGCCATCAAAGCTTCATTTTTTTCCCCATGTCTTGCTAGCAGAACTTAGTTGCTTAATGGACTCAGAACTGAAGAAGTATTTTTATTTTTTAATGAGTAATTAAATTTCTAACGTTCTGGATCAAAGAGTTAACACTGAATTAGTAATATGATTTTTAGCTGCAATTATATGTGTAAATAGTTTCCCTTTCTCCCAAAGGTTGTAAATATCTTTATAAAAATAGATGGAAGGAAAGAGGAAGGGGGAGGGTTCCCCCACCTCCACCATTGCTCTAAGAAAAAAAAATCTATTGATGTTAAAATTAAAAGGAGGTGTTTGATATGATAAATAATAATGAAATAATGGGTTTCTGTGGGATATAGAAATAGAATCCACAATGAGAATGAGGACCTCAGTTAAGAGGTGGTAGGTGGGTTGACTCTGAAGTGAAAGTTTGGCTTACCTTGTCTACTTTTTCATAAACATTGGCATTTGGCAAGATTATCTGTAAATCTTGTATGGATGGATTTCTTAAAAGTGACAGGTCATCTGGGAGGCTAAAGGTAATACTAAGTTACCTAAAATTGTAAGCTAATTATACTTCTGTATTTTTCTCATAGTTCTATGTGAATTTCTAGGTCAGGTGATCATGAGATGCTATCAGAAAAGAAGTCTGTCCTCTATTTAAAACATAGATATGGCTGTCAGACAAGGGACTTTTTAAAGGGGCTGTAACAAGCATAGCAGTTTGCTCATTCACGAGAGTAAGGAGGCTTACCACAAATGTATAGCTCATAAGTTGGTTAAATATCACAGCATTGCTGTGTTCTAAGTTATTGAAGGACAGTGGCACAGAGACCCTTGTCATCACTAATGAGGATTCCAACCTGACTGATTTGACCTAATCGTTAGGAGATAGTAATAGACTTATCCCTTAAATTACTGGATAACTTTGATGATTTCTCAGTAGCATACAGACCTAAGTGGAGCCCAGCATGGATTTTCTCATTTAACTAATCTATTTTAGACCAAAATGTGCCAGAGAGAATACAGAAGACATTAAACTGTTTAGTTACCAAGTTATAAATAGTTGTCAAATATGAGTTTTATAGCTTTAAGCTACCCTTTCCGTTTAACTTTTAAAGTTGCTTTTGTAATCTTTTCTCTTTTTTTCTTCATATATTGTAACTCTAATACACAACGTTAAAAAAAAAGGTTGGGAACCATCAATTTAGTAAGTTTCCTCCTTGGAATAGTCTATAATTAAATCAGAACACTATTTCAGAATAGATAACTAAATCTTTAGAGGGGGGGAATACATAGATTTTTAAATTTAGGCAATGTGTTAATCTACTGTATCAATTTTATCCTCATTTCAATTAAATTAATTTTCTGTGTCACCATTTGTCATGTCAGGTTTGCCCCTATATTATACCATATGAGTTATTCCTACAAAAGCATGTCAGAATAATTCACACAGTTTTCTTCCTTAATAATTTCCTCTGTAAGTTAGCAAGTCTCATAGGAAAAATGCCAATATTATATTTTATTTGCATGGAGTATTAACACAATGCATTAAATATGATGTAGAAATTCAGTTGCATGAATTTTTATCTTGACTTTTTAAAATGTTTGCTGAAATATACATAACAAAAGTACATAAATCATAAACTCTGTAAATTATCACAAAGTGAATACAGCAATAAAATCACTCCCAGGCTGGCCAGGCCCAAAAATGAGATTATTATTGGAACCTAGAAGCCATTCTGGTGATCCATTTCAATCACAACGTCTTCTGTCCTTGCCCAAGGTGACCACTGTCTCAATTTATAGAACTGTTGTTTAATTTTGTCTGTTTCTGAACTTTTTGCAAATGGAATCATGCAGCAGTATGAATCCTTTTGTTCTGGATTTCTTTCACTAAATAAAATGTTTTTAACACTTATCCATGGTTTTGTGTGTAGATGTAGTTAGTTCATTTTAATTGCTATAAAGTATTCCACTGTATGAATTACTTATACTCTACACTTTGATGGATACATTTCTAGTCTTGGGTATTCTTGAATATTTTGGTGCACATGTACACATGTTACTTTGGGCTTATTGGGGTCTTGGTATGTGCATATGTTCAGCTTTATCAGATACTACCAAATGATTTTCCAGGGTATTATACCAATTTATACTTCCTCCAGTAGTGGGCTTTTTACCAACATAACATAATAGCAGTTTGAAATTATAATGTAATTAACTCTTCTTTAGGATCCATCTGCTATCTTCACAATAACTTAGGCAAAAAATAGTTTATAGGTTTAAAAAGAGTTAAAATTTAAAAAAAGTGTATGAAATAACATA
This sequence comes from Smutsia gigantea, assembly GCA_032199065.1. Classification (NCBI taxonomy): domain Eukaryota; kingdom Metazoa; phylum Chordata; class Mammalia; order Pholidota; family Manidae; genus Smutsia; species Smutsia gigantea. The sequence goes on from JAVSCE010010093.1 coordinate 51,493, forward strand.
CACTTGAGAATCTCAAGCAGGTGAAAAATAAGTAAATAAAATAATAAACTTTATGTTCCTTTCTTCTAATCTTGAAAGTCATTTGAGACCTAATATAGCTGGGAACCTATAAATCCCTTTATTTATTTAATGTTCAGAAACTTCAGTTTCCTTAGTTGAGAGATTATTAGTGATAATCATTATCTCAGGGTTATTGAGACAAATAAATGAGTCAATGCAGTAGAAGCTTGACACAAGTAAATGCTCAATAAATAGGTTACTATTTATCAATAACATTTGTACTTAAGTATCTGCATCTTGTTTTAATACCTATACTCCATTAGTCTAGAATACCCAGTTGAAGTTACATGATGGTAGAAAATTGAAAAACAGAATCATTCCCTGAACTCCTAGGTATGGGTGACATTTAATGTTGTTAGCCGGGAAGTATCAAATGCATTTCATCTCATACCTTAACAAGGAGGTGATTTTCTTCACTGAGAGAAGTAGGTTCTTTCTCCTTGTCTTTCTTTGTCTCTTCCATGGTTGCATTATGGCTTTTGTGGACTTTAGGCACTTTGTGGGTCTCTTTCTTCATTAAAAAATCTCTTAATAAAGAGAATATGATAGTGTCAGTACAAACATAAATGTATTTATATTATATAGGAAAATGTTTTCTTCAAACCAAAAGTTCATTCTTTTCCCTAATTTTAAAAGAAATTGAAACATTTTCTTGGGTTTCTAAATGTATCATGAACTCTAGGCACTGTGTCTGCTGTGCCTAATAGGTTGATTCTGCTCTTCCTTCCTTTCCTCTCTCTCTGTCTCTTTCACACTTCACATTCTATCAGAGCATTTTTCTCAGGTTAGTAGTAAGACTTCACAAACAGCCATTATGCTTTTAAGTAAAGCAGGGAGCCCACATTTTATAGTACACATTAGACAGAAAAAAATTCTTGAAAAACTAAATATACACTATGGGATCACAGAGGGGTAGCAGCTAATGGAAGGGCAGACTACTTGAGTTTCAGAGACATGAGGAGAAATTACACTGACTGGGCACATAAAGTGAATCATCAAAAAATGATGAAAGTAAATAAGCCATGGGATGATAAATTTGTGTGAATATACCCCCACACATACTGTTCACTACCATATATTCTTCTGAGCCTCCACTGAATTCACTAATATTTCCATAATCATTTTCTGCTTGATTTCTACTTGATTTTAAAATCCAGTGAAATCCCAACCAAGGAACTCTGAGTGGCTGCTGATATGATTTCTCATTTCTTCACAATAATCATGAATAGTGAACTTCCATGTCCCTATTTAAATTGGGAAGACACTCCTTTTTTCTCTAACCTCTTAAAATAATGATCCTAATGGTCCATTTGCACCATTTTGACATAGTGGACATACTTCATACTCTTTTTTAATACTCATAAAGCAAATTCGAGTTAATTAATCCTGACAGAATCTCAAAAGGAAGGTCCATGACATGATGTTTCTAATTTTAAGTGCCTCTGCATCTTGTCCTGGACCAATATTCCTATAGAAGGCTTTTGCTTATTTAAATATTTTTTATAATTATTTTTTGTGTTAGTAATCTTTCTGATCCACATTGCTTCATTAAAATAAATGATTTGATGAGCAAGGCAGCTTAAGATTCATATTTGGCACTAATTAACAGATTCTTCTAATTGTTAGAGGCCTCCTGATGTCTTTCTAATTCTTTCAACTCATTACTTTCTTACTGAAGTTACAGTTTTTAAAGGAATAGTAACAGATAGAATGAAACTTCCTTTCTACATATACACACTGCCTCAAAATACATTAATTTGTGAAAGCAGGCCAATAATTTAAAATCTGTTAATTGATGTGCTTTCCTTCCAAAACCAAGTGAAATATCTTTCCTATTTTCCATTTCTACTTTCCCATCTGGGATACTAAAGTGCATTTTTAAAAGATTACTTTTAGTTCAAAATAATGGAGCAAAACATACATTAAAATTGCTCTATGTTTCCACTTGTATGTATTTTAGTTAGATCAGTATATCAGGTTTCAATTCTCTGGCTTTTTGCTACTATGGAGAAAAGGGGGAGGGGATCTCATTTTATTTTGGAAATGTTCATGCCTTATATGATTGCTAACAAATAGAGTTTATAATGTGTCAATTTGTGCTTGGATGATTATGAAGTGATGTTTTTGGCAGTTGCGTAGGTGGATTCTCTGCCTGTATGGGTGATTGAAGATAGGCAACTTTGGTCCAGACAAAGGTGATGAACATTTGAAAAATAGAATAGTAACTATATAAACAAAAAACAAAGTACATTATCAAAAATACCATCCAACACAAGTGTAGTTGGGTAATAATAGAGTAAAACAAAAGTAAATGAATCAAAATGAAAAGTAAGTATTTGTTGCTCTTTGTGGCTGACCAGATAGCACTACCCTCACAAAGCCTGTTATTTATTTGCTTGCTAGGCATTAAGCAACTTAACAGAATTTACTTAAACCATTATATATAGGCTAATTTCAAGAAGACATTTAAGTTTCAACATATGCCAATTAATATTAAATTCCAATTAATCTGGCATATAAATTGTCAAAAAATTACCTTTCCTGTACTGTATTATATGAGGAATAATGATAATTTAGGCTACCACTTCACCGTTTACCACAGGGTTTTAAATTATCCCATTGGCTATACTTAACAATATTGAGGAATAGATATCTTTAACTACATGTCACAAATGAAGAAACAAGAGAAATTAAGTGACTGGCCTAATAACATACAGATAATTATTTTTAAATGAGGATTCATAATTTGTTCTTTTAAACTCAAAACCTCAAATACTGAGAAAAATGTAATTTGAAAAATATAATAAGGGATAATCAAGAATTAATCAAACAAGTTACTTTGGGATCAGGGCTGTCCTTAGGAAAAATGTACAAATAGGTATATAAAAACAGTTTTTTATACTTTAAGAAGAGAATTAACATACAATAAAACAAAAGTTCTACGATAAATTACTAAGAGATTTGTTTTTGTTTTTTTTTAGTTGACAAATCGGTCAGTGAAGAGTTAAGGAAGGATAAAGATTTCAATAATCCATGTTTCTTAAAACCTACTGTAGTTTTGTAAATAAAGCAAATCACCTCTAAGCTTCCCAGCAACCATGCGAAAGAGAAAAACAAAAGGTTTGGGAAGTTAGTAGAGTGAAGCATGTTACCTTATCTATAGAAACACATATTTTGTTGGTCTTGAGATATGAAAGAAAAGAAAATTTTCAGAGTCTTTGTAGAAGAAGCATTGTGTAGTCCAATGTATGATATCCTTGATTGGGGAAGAAAAAATAATTCAGAGAAATTCTTTATGTAATAATTTCTCATATCCCCCTGGAAAGTCTACTTAAAACTGATACTTATATATCGGTTCCCATGGAAAAAACAATATAATAAAAATATAGAAAATGATGTGAGGTCAGTGTGTAACTTTCTGTCAAATGTCTCTAACAGAATTATTTCATGATAAATCTTGAGAAATTAGTATAAATCTTATCCCTGTCTCAGACTTTCTCAAATATCAGCAATCTTAGCAAGACTTTTGACAATTGCCAGTGACTTCATTCTGCTTGTGCAGGTTCCTCTTTCCCACTTGAGAAGCTCTTCCTTATTCCAGGATTTTTTCCCTTGATGTTGTCTCTCTTGCTTGCCCTCAGCCCCCTTCCCTCAAAGCCTACACATAACTAGGCTTACGTATGGCCCTTAGGAGCTGGTCTTTGTTTAGAATCTACATCCATCTATTCCTCTGTCAAAACTTTTTATCTCAGTAACTAATTGTAGGGTTTAATGAACTCGTTTGTATTACCTTAACCATAGTAAATGAATTTCCAGTTGCTATTTTCACAGTAGGTCTAGGCTGTAAACTTATATGCCTATAGATACCAGGCAGGTAATATACATAAAGAAAGGAGGCAAGATACCTAGAAATACAGTGGTATAATC